>QXTE01000011.1:13897057-14056174 GCA_003942145.1 Platysternon megacephalum | reverse complement strand
CACCGCACCCCTCCTGCACCCCAACCCCCTGCCCTGAGCCTCCTGCCGCACCCTGCACCCTGACCCCCTCCTGCACCCCTCACCCCAACTCCCTGCCCTGAGCCCCCGCCACACCCCACACCCCTCCTGCGCCCCCTGGGGGCAGGGAGGGGGCAGAGTTGGGGTGGGGATTTCGGGGAAGGGGTTGGAATGGGGGCAGGGAAGAGGTGGGAAGAGGCGGGGCAGGGGCGGGGCCTCATGGAAGGGGTGGAGTGGGGGCGGGGCCAAGGGCGGCGGGGGGGAGGTGTCAGTAAATGCGGCCCTCAGCCCAATGTACTAGTCCTCATGTGGCCCTCGTGGTCATTTGAGTTTGAGACCCCTGAACTAGACCGACTGCACCCCCAAGGCAGGGGGGCTGGAACTAGAACTAGGGGTGCTGGGGATGAGACATCACCCGCTGGCTTGAAGTGGCTGGCTCACTACAAAAGCAATTTTCCCTCTCTTGGTAGGGACACCTCCTCATCAATTATCCCGAGTGGACCACATCCACCCTGACTGAATTGGCCTTGTCAACACTGGTTCTCCACTTGTAAGGTAACTCTCTTCTCTTCCTGTGTTGGTATATTTATGCCTTCATCTGTCATTTTCACTCCATGCATCTGAAGAAGTTTGTGTGTGTGTGTGTGTGGGGGGGGGGGGGGGGGGGGGGGGGGGGGGGGGGGGTGTTTCTACTCACAAAAGCTTATACCCAAATACATCTGTTAGTCTTTAAGGTACCACCAGACTCCTCATTGTTTTTATCATATACAGAGTTTACAGTTTGGTTTAATGGTTTTCAGCACCCCCACTGTATACATTCTTCCACCCACTGCCCCAAGACCTCCCCACACACACACACACAACAGTACAGAGCTGTGTAGAACTGGGCTTGGCAGGATTCCATGGTCATTTTTTATGACTTCCATGGAATAACATCCATGTTTATTTTCAAGCATTTTTTTCTAATGTTTATTGATTTTAAATTTTTACAGTTGTGAGAGCTTATGGGGGGTGTCAAACACTAGAGGGGGGGGTCAGCTAGTAATTGTTTAATAACAGGAGACAGTTAAGAGTCAAAAAGCTAAAGCTTGATAAGCATCAAAACACAAAAGGTCAACATCACATGTCAAAATACACAAAGTAAATAGTAAATCAAATTCTAAATAAGTTCTCAAGCTGCATTTTTCTCATTTTGCCTATCTTGTAAATTGCAAATATTATCCACAGAAAAAATGTTTCTGTGGTTTGTGGGTGTGCACAGTGAAATTAGAGAGACAAAGTGGGTGAGGTCATATCTTTTATTGGACCAACTTCTCTTGGTGAGAAAGCTCGTCTCTCTCACCAAGAGAAGTTGGTCCAGTAAAAGACATGACCTCACCCCTCTTGTCTCTCTAATATCCTGGGGCCAACTGGACTATAACAACACTGCATAAAGTGAAATTGACATTGATCAACATTTATCAATAAAAATCTATCCTTCCAAGTCTCTCAATATATAACAATCTCTTTTAGCTATCCTGTATAGACAACAGTCTCCCCAGCTAACTAGAAAGCATTCTCTAAAACTAGCCTTGTCTAGTCTAGAAAAGTGCACCAGTTTAATTACATTGATTTAAAACTGAACTAGTTAAACCAGTGTGAAGCCTTAATATAGGCACATTTAAATTGGTTTAACCCTTGTTTATGTTTATTGAAAAAATTATTGCCAGTGCAAGCTAAACTGCTATAGGAAAGGACAAAGCAGTGTAAGTGTGCCTATCTCAGGGGGTTGTGCCAGTTTAGCCAGATTAATTTAGTTGAATTGGTGCACTTTTCTAGTACAGATGGGCCTAAGAGTCTGTATAGCTGCCTAGTGATATATAACCTCTCTTGCATATCGCTTTAGCTATAAAAGTCTGTATAGCTCTCTAGTAAATAGTTTCTTAAATTCTCTAGCTCAGGGGTGGGCAAACTATGACTCGCGGGCCGGATCTGGCCCATCAGGGCTTTGGGTCCGGCCCGTGGGATTGCCACCGCCATGGCGCTGCGGGCCCCACGCTGCTCCCAGAAGCAGCCGGTACCACGTCTAGGGTGACCAGATGTCCCGATTTTATAGGGACAATGCCGATATTCAGGCCTTTTTCTTATGTAGGTGCCTATTACCCCCCACCCCGTCCTGATTTTTCACACTTTCTATCTGGTCACCCTAACCACGTCCCTGCAGCCCCTGGTGGAGGGAAGGGGCAGAGGGCTCCATGCGCTGCCCTCGTCTGCAGGCACCGCCCCCCGCAGCTCTCATTGGCCAGGAACAGGGAAGCGTGGCCAATGGGAGCTTTGGGGGAGGAACCTGCAGGCAAGGGCAGCACACGGAGCCCTCTGCCCCCCCTCCTCTAGGGGCGTGTGGGACGTAGTGCCGGCCGCTTCCGGGAGCAGCGCGGCGCGGCGCGGCACAGCACGGCATGGGGCCAGGGCAGGCAGGGAGCCTGCCTTAGCCCCACTGCGTGCCGCTGCCACCCCGGAACCGCTCCAGGAAAGCAGCGCCGAGCCGGAGCCCGCACCCCAAACTCCTCCTGCACCCCACACCCCAACCCCCTGCCGCACCCCTCCTACACCCCAATCCCCTGACCTGAGCCCTCTGCCACACCCCACACCCTTTCTGCACCCCACCCCCCTGTCCTGAGCCCCCTCGTACAGCCCGCACTCCTCCTGTGCCCCAATCCCTTGCCCTGAGCTCCTTCCAGCATACCACACTCCCTCCCACACCCCGCACTCCCTCCCGCACTCCAAATCCCTGCCCCAGCCCTACATTCATGGTCCTGCATGCAATTTCCCCACCCAGATGTGGCCCTCGGGCCAAAAAGTTTGCCCATCCCTGCTCTAGCTGATAGTCTCTACAACTAGTGATCTATGGCAGAAAATGTGGCCTCATAGTTAAAACAAATGATTTGGCTCTGTTCTTACCTTTGCTGGCCTGCTTTGTAACCTTTGGCAGAGTCACCTAAAGTCTTTGTTTCTTGGTTTCCTCGTATGTATAGGAAATTGTTACCTCTGTTCCCCTAAAAACCAACCCAGGGTCACACTTGTATTAGTTTTATTACAATGCCGCTGTTAGGTCAGATAGAAAAGAGATAGAGCTTATTCATACACACACACATTCACTGCATTCATACCCTCATGCACCCACACACTTACACAGGCGGAGAGTTACCGGAGACAGCATGGAGACCGAGAAGCTGAAGCATGGTAGATCTGGTGTGTCCGCCTGCAGTCACGAATCCAGGCTGCTGAGCAGGTCAAGGAGCAGCAGCTGCTTGTGTGCATGGCTGCTTCCTTTTTCTGGAACTGGGCAGCTCCTGTCATGTACACTGAGTTTTCCTTCTGTGTCCATCACCAAGAAGCATTCCCAGACCAGTTCCTTTCATGCATACCAGGTTCTTCTTCTCTTTACAGCACTTTTTAGGGCAGATTATATCAGATACACCTGTCTCCTGTCTCTGGGCTCCTTTCTCCTTGCAGTTTCTCTCCGCCCAGTCCCAAATACACTCCCTTGTTCACACTCCCTTATGTTCCCCACACACTCCCTTGTTCACACTCTCTCTGATTGTGTGATGGGATATTACACAGCTTGGAAGTTCATACAAGTGGTAACTTGAAAAGGTTACAGAGCTTGCAAAGGTTACAAAACTTAAAAGGCTATGCTAACAATAACTGAAGTTACAAAGTCTGCAACAAGGTTGCAGAACTTAATGATACAAGTTACAGATCTTACAATCGCATTTGAGCGGAGGCTTTACATAATATAAATATGTATATACTATTATTTATGTTAACAGTAGTTCCTAGAAGTCCCAACTGAGATCTGCGTCCCGTTGTTCTAGGCACTGTGCAAACAGTCACTGCAGCAAAAAACTTATGTAACTTTAGCACCCTCATGACCAAGATGGAGTCTGCTCTGCAGGCAAGTCTGGCCAAGAGAAGGCGTGCACAGGAATGCAGCAGGGAATGTGGATTCCATCCCAGGGGCCCCTGTTCCCCTCCATAGTGAACACACACACACACACACACACACACACACACTGAATATAGGAAAGGAAAATATTTATTAACAGAGGGATGAAAGGAGAAATGCAATAGGGGAAAATATAGGGGGAATGGTAAAACGGGGTTGCATTCAATTCAAGGCCCCACAGGCCCAGTGGTAGCACAGTCTGGAAGGGCAGACACCGAGCAATGTGTCTGCACACAGAGTTCAGGAGTCCTGGGCAAAGTTCCAGTCCAGTGGTGAGTCTTGGGTGCTCCTGGTCGTCTTCGGCACCAGTAAACTTTCCCCAACAAACCTCTCCAGCGGCCTCTTCTGCCACTCTCTGCAAAGCCACAGAGAGCGACAACCTCCCCACTTAACTAGCTAACAGCCTTCTTCCTTATTCCCAATGCAAAGTCACAAGCCCCAGTACGCATGGCCCCATACAGCTCTGGGCAGCAGTGATACTGGGTCCAGCTCTGATTTGTCCTTCTCGGGCGATTCCTCCCTGGCACAGTGCTCCTCCTGGCTCCTGTCCTGGGGTGTCTGCGATCAGCTGCTCTGTACCTCCCAGGCTTCAGGCAGGTTTTTGGCTGCTTCACTCTGTGAGGGCCTGTGGGCTGCAGTTGCTCTCACCCCCCCCCCAATTGCACTAACTCCTTCTGGAGCAATCAGCACTCCTCCGCTCAGGAAAAATATTTAAAGGGGCCATGCTCTCTAAACCCCAAAGGGGTTACACTTACAGTTGAAATAGACAAGACAGACAATGAGTGGAGGATGGAAACAAAGGCAAGGAGAAATGAAGTCTCTTGAAAGGGTCACACAGCAAGTTAGTGGCAGAGCTGGGGACAGAACCAAGATCTCTTGATTCGCAGTCCAGTACACCTAATTACAGGGGTGTTGAGGAGCATATTCATGTGTATAAAACATAATATAAAGTAATATCCCCAAATGTATTTGGGACATAAATTATATTGCTGTTCTATATAAGAGGCTATAATGGAGCCAATCCTGCAGTTATTTTGGGGCAAAATTCCCATTAAAGTGAATGGGCGATTTGCAAGTGGAGTTGCTGTAACACTGGACACTAAATGTTTTATACAGGCACACAATAATGTATAACAGCCCAACATTTGTAAATGTAACCAGGGTTTCCTCCGGTTTTAAGAAAGAATGGTCAGGACAAGGTAGGAAGGGAGCAGTCATTGAATGGTGTTGTTATGTGTCATATATCCAGGCAACATCTATCTATTTACTATTTGGATTTATCAAAAAGCATCCTGTAGGTATTATTTATTATTAGAAGGAAATTTGTCCGGGAAAAGATTGCATGGGGGTGAAAAATAATACTGCAACCTTTGAAGGGTTGGAGGAACTATGCTAATTGTAAAAGCAGGCACTGAGATGCAATTTGATCTTTCCTCAAAAAATGGAATAGAGAAATTGCCAAACCACATACATTGTAACATATCAAAAAGTGGCTACTAGGAGTCTGAAGGAATGGTATCTTCTGTGCACTAGAAAATGACCACTTGTGCTTCTGTAATCATGTTCTGAATAGGAGATATAAAACACTGTGTAATAGATTCAGGATCCTGCTGTTTTCCAAAGCCTGATTGATGCAAAGTAAGGGTCAGGGGCTGAATTTTAATCTCAAAGAAACTTTCCACTAGGTCCACTAGCTGTGATAATAGTATGATAGTACAGTGGTTCTCAACCAGGGGTCCAGGGCCCCTAGAGGGCCACAAGCAGGTTTCAGGGGGTCCGCCAAGCAGGGCCAGAATTAGATTCGCTGGGGCCCAGGGCAGAAAGCCAAAGCCCCACTGTCTGGGGCTGAAGCCTGGGGCCCTGAGCCCCACCACCTGGGGTTAAAGCTGAAGCCTGAGCAATGTAGCTTTGTGGGGCCCCCTGTGGCATGGGGCCCCTAACGCTGGCCCTGGCTCTTGTATGCAGAAAAGCAGTTGTTGTGGCACTGGTGGGCCGGGAGGGGGGGGGAGAAGGGGTCTCACAAAGAAAAAGGTTGAGAACCCCTGTGATAGTACATAGATTAGATAGATATGTAATCTGAAGGGTTCACAGAGTCATGGGGCTATGAGGGCAGGGGAAGGTTGTTTGGTATTAGAGCTGTGCAAACTAATCACAGCAGACAATTTATTCAATTAACTAAGCCCCTTTTTCTGTTCATGAATTATCTGTGAACCATCTGATTTTTACAGATTTGTTCATTATTTGAAATTGTTCAAGGAATGATCTATGTGAACATTTTCCAGCCTATGGATTGCTTATAAATTAATTTCTGCAACTATTGCTTCAAGTTTTTGCTATTTGTTCTCAGCAATTGGTCACCTAAATCACATGGTTGCAAGGCTAGCTCAAGAAAAAAGACAGTTACCTTTTTCCATAACTGGTGTTCTTCGAGATGTGTTGCTCATGTCCATTCCATATTAGGTGTGTGTGCTCACCACATGCACCGGTGCTGGAAGATTTTCCCTTAGCAGTATCCATAGGGGAAGGACTCTGGCGCCTTCTGGAGTGGCACTCACCCTCAGTTCCTTCTTGCTGGGAACTCTGACAGTGGGGAAGGAGGGCGGGTCATGGAATGGACATGAGCAACACATCTCGAAGAATACCAGTTACAGAAAAAGGTCTTTTCTTCTTTGAGTGCTTGCTCATGTCCATTCCATATTAGGTGACTCCCAAGCAGTACCAACGGAGGTGGGTAGGAGTTCATGGACGTGTAGATTGCAACACAGCTCTGCTGAACCCAGCGTTGTCTCTGGCCTGCTGAGTGATGGAATAATGCACCGTGAATGTGTGGAGAGAGGACCACGTCGCGGCTCTACAGATGTCCTGGATAGGGATGTGTGCCAGGAAGCCCGCTGAGGACACCTGAGCACTAGTCGAATGGGCTCTGACAATCAGTGGTGGTGGGACCCCCGCCAGATCGTAACAGGTCCTTATGCAAGAGGTGACCAGTTGGAAATCCTCTGCAAGGACACCAGAAAGCCCTTCATCCTATCCACTGTGGCGATGAAGAGCTGAGTTGATTTACGGAAAGGCTTGGTACGCTCTAGGTAAAAAGCCAAGGCCCTTTGGATGTCCAGCGCATGAAGATGCCTCTCTTCACTGGTCTTGTGCATTTTGGGACAGAGCACTGGGAGGAAGATGTCCTAGTTCATATGAAACGTAGATACCACCTTCAGCAGGAAGGCCAGGTGGGGCCTAAACTGAACCTTGTCTTTGTAGAAGACTGTGTATGGCGGTTCTGAGGTCAAGGCTTTAATCTCAGAGACTTGTCTCGCTGGTGTCACCGCCACCAGGAAAGCAAACTTCCATGACAGGTGGGAAAGGGAGCGGGAGCCCAACGGCTCAAAGGGTGGGCCAGTGAGCCTAGAGAGGACCAAGTTAAAATCCCACTGTGGGACAGGGGTCCGAACCTGCAGGAAGAACCTCTCAAGGCCTCTCAAGAATCTGACCATCATGTCATCAGAAAACACCATCTGGCCCTGCATCGTGGGTGAAAAGCGGAGATGGCCGCGAGATGCACTCTAATGGAAGAGTGTGCCAGGCCCAGGTTCCTCAGATGAAGCAGGTAGTCTAAGAGCAGAAGAGGAAGAGCGGGAGGGAGAGATGCCATGCTCGGACTCCCAGCGGGAAAACATCTTCCACTTGGCCAGGTAAGTCAGTCTGGTTGAGGGCTTTGTACTCCCCAGGAGGACCAATTGAACCTCATCCAAGCAGGTCCGCTCCTCTGGGTTCAGCCATGCAGCAACCACGCCAAGAGGTGGAGGCACTAGATTGGAATGCAAGAGCCGACCATGGTCCTGTGACAGCAGGTCTGGTTGGTTGGGCAGGGGCCAGGGAAGGGCCACTGCCAGATTCATGGGCGTGCCAAACCAGTGCTGGTGAGGCTACGCCGGGGCAGTCATCATAACCTGTGCCTTGTCTCTCTTGATCTTTGCAAGGACCCTGCTGATGTGTGGAATCAGAGGGAACACGTACATCAGGCTTCCTGACCATGACAGGAGGAAGGCATTGGAGAGGGAGTACTTGCCCAGACCTTGCTGAGAAAACCAGTGGTTTCCTGTTTTGCCTGGTGGCGAATAGGTCCAGTTGGGGAGCTCCCCACCTCTGGAAGATCATACAGGCTACCTCTGGGTGGAGCGACCACTTGTGGTGAGAGGAGAAGTCCCTGCTGAGCTGATCCGCTAGTGTGTTCTTGACACCAGGGAGGTGACAAGTTTCCAGATGGATTTCATGGCTGATGCAGAAGTCCCAGAGACGGAGTGCCTCTTGGCAGAGAGTTGACGAGCAAGCTCCCCATTTCCTGTTGATGTAGAACATCGAGGCTGTGTTGTCCGTCAGGACTCTCCTCACTACCTTGCCCGACAGGTGAGGTAGGAAGACTTCGCATGCCAAGTAGACTGCCTTGAGTTCTTTGACATTTATGTGTAATGTCATCTCTTCCGGGGATCACATACCCTGGGTCTGGAGATCGCCGAGGTGCACACCCCAGCCGAGGTCCGAGGCGTCCGATACCAACTCGATGGAGTGAGGTGGGATGTCGAACGGAACTACCTCTAGGACTGTCCTGCGATCGGTCCACCATTGCAGTGAGGTAAGTATTGTCGGGAGGATGGTAACAATCTTTTCTAGGTGATCCCTGGACTGGGAATAGACCGTCATCAGCCATTGCTGCAGGGGCTGCATCCGGAGCCCTTGCATGGTGGACAGCATATGTGCAGGCTGCCATGTGGCCCTGCAGGTGCAGACAAACCCTGGCTGTAGTCAGGGGGAACGCAGAGACTTCCGTGATGAGGTCCACCAATGTCTGGAACCTTTCTAGCGGCAGGAACACTCTGGTGCAAGTCAAGTCGAGCACCACTCTGATGAACTCTATCCTCTGCACTGGAACTAACGTAGACTTTTTGTCATTTACCAGAAGGCCCAGGGAGCAGCACACGGTTTGCAGCACCGCAACATCCTTTTGGACTTGAGACCTAGAGCTGCCTTTGACCAGCCAGTCATCGAGGTACGGGTAAATCTGGATTCCCCGATGCCTGAGGTAAGCAGCCACCACCATGTCCTTGATAAACACCCTTGGTGCTATCACCAGGCCAAATGGGAGGACCGCAAACTGGTAGTGGTTGGGTCCCATCGTAAATTGGAGGAAGCGTCTGTGTCCTTGAAAGATCTCTATGTGGAAGTATGCGTCCTTCAAGTCGAGGGCGGTATACCAGTCTCCCGGATCCAGGGAAGAGATGATAGAGACCAAGGAGACCATGTGGAACTTCAGCTTCTTTAGGTCTCTCAGGTCCAGAATGGGACGTAGACCACCCCTGGCCTGTGGGATTAAAAAGTATCGGGAATAAAACCCCTTGTTCCTGTACTCGAGAGCAATCTCCTCCGCCAGTGCCACACCCAGCTGCAGTAACCCTTGAACCTCCTGCGCGAGGAGACTTTCGTGAGAAGGGTCCCTGAAGAGGGACGGGGTAGGGGGAGTTGGGGTGGGGTAGAAAGAAACTGGAGGATATAGCCCTGTGCCACCGTGTTCAGGCCCCAGCGGTCCGAGGTTATAGCGGTCCATGCAGGGAGGAAAGAGGAAAGGCGGCTGGAAAAAAATGGGGAAGATGGATCCGGTGAATAGTCTGGTAGGTCGCCCTTGGGCACACTCTCAAAACGGTTGCTTGGCACCCTGCTTGTTTCAGATGGAGCCCGACTGAGCGGAGGGTGGCTCAGGTGGCATTTGTAGCCCTTGACCTTCTTATGAGGCGGGTCCTGCTGAGGCTGGCTCCCTTGGCCCTGAGGCTGTTGAAGTTTGAACTGATTACGTGCCGGGCCTGGGACGTAAAGCCCCAGAGTTTTCAGGGTGGTACGGGAGTCCTTTAAACTGTGCAGCTTGTTGTCTGTCTGCTCTGCAAATAGGACCTGGCCATCGAAGCGAAGGTCCTGCATCGACTGCTGAGCCTTGGTGGACAAGCCTGAGAGAGGCAGCCAGGAAGCTCGCTGCATAGAGATGGTGGAGGCCATGGTGCAGGCGGCAGAAGTTGCCTGAAGGGCTGCTCTGGCTGCAGCCATGCCCTCCTCGAGGATCGCTCAGAATTCCTTCCTGGAGCCTTCAGGGAGTGAAGCCTCGAACTTGGCCATGGTCTGCCACATGTTGTAATTGTAGCGGCCAAGGAGGGCTTAGTGATTGGCCACTCTCAACTGCAGGCTGGAAGATGAATAAACTTTGCATCTGAAAAGATCCAGCCTCCTTGAGTCTTTGTTTCTCGGGGTTGCCCCGGGTTGTCCTTGCTTCTCTCTGTGGTTAACTGCCTCGACCACCAGGGAATTGGGGGCTGGGTGGGAATATAAGTATTCATGCCCCTTGGTTGGCACAAAGTACTTGCACTCGGCCCTTTTGGAGATGGGGGGCAAGGAGGAGGGAGTCTGTCACAGGGCAGCGGTAATTTTCGATACCCCCTCATGAAAGGGTAAAGCAGGGGCTGATGAGCAGAGGACATCAAACAGGGAGTCCCAAGGCTCCTCCAATTCCTCGGCCTGAAGCCCCAGGTTAGATGCGACCCTCTTCAATAGTTCCTGGTGCACCTTAGCATCATCCTGAGGAAATGGGCGAGGGGGCTCCGTGATAGCCTCATCAGGCGACGAGGATGATTCCGGTACCCTGGAATCCTCGACGACCATTGGTGGTCCAGCAGACTGCTCCCCTGGGTTTTCCTGGACTTGTGAGGTCTTTCCCCTGAAGCCTCGAGCACTGGAGGGGGCCGGGATGTCGAGGCCACTGGCCTGTCTGAGGCTCCCGACACCGAACGGGCAGCCTGGGAAGGCTGGGTGAACCCCCAAGGGTTCCTTGGGTACCATGGCGGCAGCCACTGTGCCTGGGGCCATGTGACAGGTTTAGGTGCTGATGATGCACCGCAGGCATCGGAGGCTGTCCCGCAGTCAGGGAACCCTGCTCCATGCCAGAGCTATAGCCGGATCAGTCACTTGCAGGAGACCAGAATCGGGCGGAGCGGCAGCTCCTATCTGACTGGTGCTGGTTGCTGCGCCTGGAGGTAGACCTGTCCGAACGAGACGAACGTCTTGGTCGAGGCCTCAGGGAACGATGGCATTCAGCGGATTGGCATTGGAAACCTGGCGATCTATGCCTTACTCTACTGGACCGGTACCAGGACGTTGAGTGGGACCGGGAGCTACCACGAGCCGGTTGCTGGGAGGATCTTCCTGGAATACGGCGATCCCCATCTCAGAGACCGATAATGGCAGGCTGGTGACCGGTGGCTTCGGTCCCCCAATTGGTCCCAGGATCTATACCGAGCTCTTGGCAACACGAGGGGTCGGTCTCGGTGCTCCTGCCAGGGGGCGTGTGCCCCGGAGGGTCTACGCCCGGCTACCAGCAAGGTATGCCTCAAATCCCAGTCAAAGTCAGTGCCCAAGGTCCAGGGACCAAAAAGGGCTCCGCTGAGCCTGCCTCTCTGGCTCTGAGGCATGACGGCTTCAAGCGGGAGAGCGGTGGCGGGACATCCCTCGCGATGAGTAATGGTGCCGCTGAGGCGGGGAGGTCCCAAGGCGGGTTTACCCGGAGACCTGGGTACCACCAGAGTCGGTGTGGGCAGCACCGAGAGCGTCAGGATCTCCTGAGCTGTCTGCAGCGCTTCAGGCATCAACGGCATCTGAAACTGACAGAGGTCGGTGTCACTATCTGGGGATGCAGGCAAGGCATAGGATGGGCTGCACCGCTCGGCTTGAGCTGGGGCCTGACTTCCCAGAGGGGGTGTTGAGCTGTCCAGCGCGGGTCTTGGCTTGCCCCCAGCCCTCTCCTTTCCCTTGCGGGAAGTAGATCGTCCCCTCACAGTCTTCCTCGGCTTCTTGGCCAGAGCCATGAAGGGAGAATGGTGCCGGCCCATGGACGGCGCCGGCGGGCCACTCCCCACCGATGCTGCGGTGCTCGGTGCCAAGTCGGATCTTTGCTCCGGTGCCAGAGTGACTGAGGACTCCATCAGGAGTGCTCTAAGGTGTTTGTCACGCTTCTTCTTAGTCCTGGGTATGAAGGACTTGCAAATATGATACTTGTCACTTATAAGCCCTTCACCCAAACACCTAAGGGGATTGCTGATGGTCATGGGCCATTTGCAGCGATCGCGGGGCTTGAAGCCTGGGGACCAAGGCATGCCCTGTCCCCAGGCTGAGTCCTGTTTGGGACTAAGGAAGGCTTTAAGAACTACTACTATGGGTTACTAATTCAACTAACTGTATACAACTAAATTATAGGTTCTGCAAAGTTTGCAAGAATGGAGAACAATTAACGCTAGCCGAAGGAGCAGACATTCCAGCACCGTCACTGGTGGCAAGAAGGAATTGAGGGTGGGGGAAGCCAGTGGTGCCCCTTATACCATGCCACGTGGGTGCCACTCCAGAGGGTGCCAGAGCCAGTCCCCTACGGATACTGTTAAGGGAAAAACTTCCGGCACCAGTGCATGTCGCGAGCACACACACCTAATATTGAATGGACATGAGCAAGCACTCAAAGAAGAACTAAAACTCTCTATCAAAAACTATTGAAGCCAACAAGGCTAGGATTCAGCATGCAGTCTTCACTACCTGTTGCTAGCTTGGCAATAAGGGTGGGGAAACAATAGTGAATCTGTCCAGAGTTTGTATGTGTGTTTCTGGAGAGAGTTAGGGAATATTGGATAAAGGTTTTCAAGAGGGGAACTTTTGACATGTCCCAATTAGGGCTGAGAAGCTAGGGGAAACATCCCAGTTGCCAGAGACTCAGGTTATTACTACCACATTGCTTTGAGTCAGCATGAAGCAGCTCTTACTTCACACTGCACAACACTGCAACATGAGCAGTAAAATAAAACATTAGCATTTCAACTTGTTCCTGGTTGAGTGAGGTCACATTTCTGAAGGGTCATTCTGGGGTGCTGGAACAATTTGTATGGTAGGGGTGCTGAGAGTCATTGAACCAAATTCTAAACCCTGTATATGATGGAAACCACTTCAAGACAGAGGGTATGGCAGCATCCCTAGTTCCAGCTCCTATGGGGTCATTGCAGCTGCAGATTTGGCAGCATTTTTTGAACTAATCATGATTTTTCTGCTCCCTTGTTGGATGACTCCCAAACCCAAAGAGTTTTTAAGTTGACCACACAAACACTTTTGGTGCTAATCCTCATACAAATCCATATTAATGACCATCCACAATAGTTTATCTTTCTGCAAACATTTTTGTGAACAAAAATGAATGTGTAGAGCAAAGCAACTGTGAATACTGTCAAAGTGAATTTATGGGATTCTGTTGGAACAAATGTTTGTGAATACTTTATTACCCCATTAGGCTTATTTTAATTCTGCATTTCCTTACTTTCCAGTGTTTATTGGGAAGTGTAACTTTAGTTGTGTATTTTCTGGCCTCTAGATATTTGTGTCTTTTAAAATTACAATTTTCTATTAAGGATTTTCTCCCTTACATAATAAAATGCATTTAACTTTAACTCCAATATAACATGTCTTCCCCCCCCCCCCGAATATTTAATCAGGCTCTTGGTACAGATAACCAGAGGTGGTGATTTGCCGGGGGATGCTTGACCCCCACTTCACCCCAGTCCTCGGCCCCACTCCGAAAGAAAGAGGTGAGAGGTGAGAGAGAATACCAGGGAAGGTTATTAACCAGATACATTCTGGGGAGTGAGGGTCAAGAGCAAGCATCTGGCCAACCTGTGGGTGCACACAGTCCTCTCCCAGCACACAGGAAAGAATCTATGGAGCCTGGAGACCAAGTGTGAGTATTTCACGTGTTTGTTCAGAGCAAGAGTCCAAAACAAGAGACTTCAAGATACCGTCTGCCTTAAGCATTAACTTGGGCTAAGGGGACCCTAACCTAACTATTCTGTTCCTTGGCTGGCTTAACTTCTAATACTAAAGTAATGTACAGGTCTGTCGCATCTTAGGCGCATTTAACATGTTCGATTTCAGCTTTACACGGTCAGCAAAAACAAGAAAAAAACAAAAAAAAGAGAAAAATAACCATTTTAATACTGTTTCTGTAGTGCGGGCGATTCCGCCAGCCATTACACTCCATGTAATTTTGACTATACGCGGTTTTCGCTTTACTCGCCGCCCGCAGAACGTAACCCCAGCGTAAGATGAGACAGCCCCGTACTGTGTGATCACTTAAAAAGATAAAACAATTGACATTAAGAGTCTGATCCTGCATTCCCTGTGCATTCAAAACTCTCACAATGCAGGACTATAGAATCAGAAACATTTTGAGCCCGATTCTGATCTCATGTACTCGCTTTATTTAAAAAACAACGAGGAGTCCTTGTGGCACCTTAGATNCCGCAGAACGTAACCCCAGCGTAAGATGAGACAGACCCGTACTGTGTGATCACTTAAAAAGATAAAACAATTGACATTAAGAGTCTGATCCTGCATTCCCTGTGCATTCAAAACTCTCACAATGCAGGACTATAGAATCAGAAACATTTTGAGCCCGATTCTGATCTCATGTACTCTCTTTATTTAAAAACCAACGAGGAGTCCTTGTGGCACCTTAGAGACTAACAAATGTATTTGGGCATAAGCTTTCATGGGCTAGAACCCACTTCATCAGATGCATGGAGTGGAAAATACAGGAGCAGATATAAATACATGAACAGATGTGAGTTGCCTTACCAAGTGTGAGGTCAGGCTAACGAGACAATTCAATTAACAGCAGGATACCAAGGGAGGAAAAATAACTTTTGAAGTGGCCCATTTCAGACAGTAGACAAGAAGGTCTGAGTAACAGTAGGGGGAAATTAGTATTGGGGAAATTAGGTTTATTTAAACTCATTATAGCAGAATGCATGCCAATATATATTATGAACTACTTTAATCCTTGCCAGAAGAGTCAGGATAAAGTATTCCTGCAGAAATTTTGAATGATCTTTCAAAATACTAGACAAACAATGAATCATTGAAAATCTTTCCCCCCAAATTTCATTGAAGATAGCTAAAGATCAGTCTGATGAATTACATTTATTATAGCTCTTTGCTCTGTAAAGTAAACCTATTATACTGAGCCCTTAAAAGTAGACACTGAAGTGTACACACACTTGCAGTATGTCTATTGTTTTTGCACCTAATGCTATTTTCAATAAATCCATAAAGCATTGTGTATACAATGCTGTTCTGACCTAAAATACCTATTCAAATAACTATGGTGGAGAACAAAGTACACTGGCTAGTAAAATCATAGAACAGCATAATATGAACATCTGACTTCAGGGCCTCAGTATTTATATACTGCTATGTTCTTACCATTTATAATGAATCTCCAAATTGTTTTATATATGCCAAATGGACTCTAATTGTATTGAAAACCTATAACTGAGTTGGGAGTGGAAAATGGAGACTCAGCAAAAAAACAGTATGGACTGTATCCTGGTATTGATTTTTAAGCACTGATTTCACTGGGGAGTTCTGCTTAAAAACATAGGATGAGATTTCTAGAAACTAAAATAAGACAGTTATGAAGTTTGATATATATTTGAAAAAATATAAAAGATGTTTCTCAGCTAAATCTCTTAGCAAAATATAATACAAAGTTACATCAAAATTAGATATAGTTACCATAAATAAAAACTACATTAAAGGAACATTAAAGTTGCAGAGTTAAATACTCAGAAGTTAGGCAAGTTAGGAATTAAAGTTGCCTCTGCAACCTTATTTCAGCCTCCTTCTGCATACACTACTACTGGGGGGAATTCTGCACCAAAATTTAAAAAATTATGTGCCAAAAAAATTAAAATTCTGCACACTATATTTTAAAATTCTGCATATTTTATTTGTCAAAACAACACTATATAATCACTCCCGTTTTAATTATTTTGGTAATTTATTTCAAAATACCTGTCAGCAAGTATTTCTGTAACAGTATAGACAACAAAAAAGATTTTGTCCAAAAACATTTCCTGATAGATTCCTTACTAGACATATTAATACAGAACGTTGAGTAATAATTCATTTAAACTGCAATACAGAACCACATTTCCCGCACTCCTCAGAAGCAGTGCAAAGGTTTGAGGGAGTTAGAGGTAATGGAGGAGCTGAGGGAGAGGGAAGTAATTGCTGGGAAGGAGCCTGAAAGTGAACCTGGAGGATTGTTGGATGTGGGTGGGAGAAGTACGTAACAGTTTTTTGGGGATGGAGGAGGGATGGTTAGGAAGTTGGGGAGCCTCTCCCATACAGACCGACTGACCCCTAGCCTTTCCCAATCAGTCAGGTACATCTCCCCTCTCCCTGTGTGTCCCTGTACCCTCTTGCCCCCAATCCCCATGTGTCCCTGCAACCCCACTCCCATTGACCCCCTAGTCCAGACTGTCCCTCCCACTAGCCCTTCTGAACCCCAGCCTATATGACCCCTAGCAGCTCCATGTGGCCTGGTCTGTGTGCCCCCTCCATCCCTCATATCCCATGCCTCACCTGGCTCTGCAAGCATGGAGCTGTGAGGAATGAGCGTCTGCTCTCTCCCTCTTGGCTGCTGCCTCCTAGGGCTGGTGAACGGTGAGCTGGCTGCTGTATTGTAGCACCCTATCATTCCCTTGTGGGAGAGAGGCAGAACTGCAGCGCCTGTCCGACAATGTATTTTCTGCGGCGGAAAAAAATCTGCAGGGCACATGAATTCTGCGCATGTGCAGTGGTGCAGGATTCCCCCAGGAATAATATGCATTATGATTAAGGATAATATTTAGTCATGGAGGTCACAGATTCCATGACTTTACTGGAGCTTTGTGACTTCTTTGGCTTCAGCTGTCAGCGGCTGCAGTTGGGGCCAGAGCCAGGGTTGTGCATCCTGCCCCTTCCCCAGCTGCGGCTGTGCCTGCTCCCCATGGCTGTGGCAAGGGTTGGATCCAGGGCTGTATATCCCCCACAACCAGTGGCTGTGGCCGGGGCTGCCCTCGCCTGGGGCTCTGCACTCCCGCCCCCCCCCCGGCTGGGGTTGGGGCTATGCCCCCCATGGTGGTGGGGCTCAAGCTGTCAGTTCCCCCACATGGGGCCCAACTGTCATTCATGCCTCCCCCCTCAGCCCTTCCCTCCAACCCCTCCCCAGTTATTTTTTAGTAAAAGTCAGACAGGTTGCAGGCATCCGTGAATTTTTGTTTATTGGCTGTGATCTGTATGTGACTTTAACTAAAAATAACTGAATCATAGAATCATAGAATCTCAGGGTTGGAAGGGACCTCAGGAGGTCATCTAGTCCAACCCCCTGCTCAAAGTAGGACCAAACCCAACTAAATCAGCCCAGCCAGGGCTTTGTCAAGCCTGACCTTAAAAACCTCTAAGGAAGGAGATTCCACTACCTCCCTAGGTAACCCATTCCAGTTCTTCACCACCCTACTAGTGAAAAAGTTTTTCCTAATGTCCAACCTAAACCTCCCCCTCTGCAACTTGAGACCATTACTCCTTGTTCTGTCATCTTCTATCACTGAGAACAGTCTAGATCCATCCTCTTTGGAACCCCCTTTCAGGTAGTTGAAAGCAGCTATCAAATCGCCCCTCATTCTTCTCTTCTGCAGACTAAACAATCCCAGTTCCCTCAGCCTCTCCTCGTAAGTCATGTGCTCCAGCCCCCTAATCATTTTTGTTGCCCTCCGCTGGACTCTCTCCAATTTATCCACATCCTTCTTGTAGTGTGGGGCCCAAAACTGGACACAGTACTCCAAATGAGGCCTCACCAGTGCTGAGTAGAGGGGAATGATCACATCCCTCGATCTGCTGGAAATGCCCCTACTTATACAACCCAAAATGCCATTAGCCTTCTTGGCAACAAGGGCACACTGTTGACTCATATTCAGCTTTTCGTCCACCGTAACCCCTAGGTCCTTTTCTGCAGAACTGCTGCCCAGCCATTCGGTCCCTAGTCTATAGCAGTGCATGGGATTCTTTCGTCCTAAATGCAGGACTCTGCACTTGTCCTTGTTGAACCTCATCATATTTCTTTTGGCCCAATCCTCTAACACAATCCACGAACTGACACAAACTCTTAACCTTAATTATGATACAGTCTTTAATTACATGATCACCTACTATTTTTCCAAAGGACCCCTGCCTCACTCAGTGAATAGGTAGCTATTCAACATTTCTTTTTATCCCTCACATTCAATAAGGCATGGAACCGCCCATGTACCACACACCATTCCAATGCTGCACTGAATACACAATAAGTAATTTCTTCATAATTGTTTTTATGGTGCTCTCACCATAGTTTCTTTGACCTAGAGCCTCAAAGGTATTTAGGCACCTAACTGCCATTGATTTCAATGCGAGTTTGGTGCCTAAATACCTCTGAGGATCTGGGCCTCACTGCTTCACATATTAATCAATTTTCAAAACACTCCTTTGAGATTAAATGGTATTATTACCCTCATTTTAGAGCTGGCATTCAACATCTTTAGAGACAGGACCATATTTCGCTTCCTTCACTACAAATCTTCCATCTTCTGCAACAAATGAAACGGGGTCCTACAAACAACATCTTCATTTACCACACAGCCCAGAGCCATTCCCAGAGCACAGTCCATCCTCTACACTGTATGAATTTTGTGTGTGTGTGTGTATGTACACACACACACACACACACTGTGTGGTATAAAGGTTTTATGAGCAGGAATTGGGAATGGTTGCACAACTCAGTAACTTGACAAGTAATGCAAGTTATTCCAAATAAATGTTAATGAAACTTCATACCATCTTATTACATATATGCCATATGTACTATGGAAAAAAACTATTTTAAGAATGCTTTAGAGAAATTTAAATATTTTTCACTGAGATTTCCTTTTGTATTCTTCTACCTGTAAAATCAGGAGCTTTACGATTTGTCTATACTTGGCATTTTCAGCCATTGGTAGCCAGCAACCGGTGTTAGCTGCACCAGTGCAAGTCCCAACTGTAGACAAGGAAAGCCAGGATTTCAGGCAGCAGTAAACTCAACTAATGCAAATTGCAGCTTTTTTTAAGTATACTTGGGGTTTGTATTAGTGCAGTTACATTGGGAATTGGGCCCCCGATGGTTGAATCTCAATTCAACAAGACTTCAGCTACCAGGAGCCCACATTGTACCGAAAAGAAAAAATAATTGTACAAATATCTAAAATGATCAAAAATAGCTTTTTGTGTATAAAAGTCTCATGATTTTGAAGTTTGGTATTTAAAGATCTTCCAGGACTAGAAGTGAGTGCCAGCACTGAGAGGAGCAAACATTATTCACTCTATTAATTTATCGCAACTGCTTATGGTGCTTATATGGCCCCTATCATTAGCTTCTGAGCACATCACAATCTTTAATGTACTGACTCACAAAACTGCGGTGAGGTAAGGAAGCACTATCATCCCCATTTCACAGATGAGGAACTTAGGCTGAGTGATTTACTCAAGGTCATACAAAAAGTCAATAGTGGAACAGGGATTTAAAATAGGTCCCCCAGAACCCCGGGTAGCGCTTTAGCTGCTGGAACATCTTCCTCTACTCCCTCAAGCTCTTGGAAGCTTCTTACCTTCTCCATGGGTGATGTTTGTATGCTGCCTTTGTAGGTAAATCTGCCAGCAGTTTTTTGACCTTAAGCACGATCCTGCAAATCCTTACTCATGCAGTTAGTCCCAGTGAAGTCATAGCTGCTGCTTAAGCCTCCCGGAGCAGCCGGGTAGGTCACATGCCTCACTTGTGTAGGAGAAAATCAGCACATTTGTATTTATGAAGCTCCACCTACACTCTTTGATTCACCAAGATGATGTGGCTTTATTTACATGTTAAGTTACCAGGCTAAATTGCTAATTTGCATGTTAAGTTTCATTAATTCCTTTGATTCACATTGGGATGTGGGTATGCATAGAACAGAGGTGAAGACTTTGAAAGTTAAAATAACAAAGTGGGTTATGTACAGCACTTGTCTTCTTGAGCACCTTTGTGCTGGATTACTAACACCACAAAATTCAAACATCAGTGTTTACACGTCAGGTTCTGTGAATGGTGTACTAAAACAATCTGTCCAAACCATGCAAGGCCCATTACAGCTTTTACTGCACCTACACTAGACAGAAAATTAAGCAGAAACTGCAGACACACACAAAACTCTACAAAAAGAAACAAGTTAGTATGAATTATGCAGATGAAAAATTGATTCACTCCCTCTGGAATCATGAACCCATTATGGTACTTATATTTTTCATGCATATTAATATAATCAAAATAAACATTTTTAAAAGGTAGGCTAAGGAATCGTTTGACAATGTGTCTATTCAGCTCCCTCAGAGTATTTCAGAAATACTCCCACTTTTTTAATATAAATTCAACTATTACAGCAGTAGAGTAATTAATCTATTTTTACACCCCTGACTTCAGTGTAGTTTTTTTTCTTCATGTTATGTACCTAAATAATTGAGAATGGTTTTTAATAACAGATGGTCTTGCAAGACCAGTTCACATCAGTGGCAAAATACTTTATTGTAATTTTTCATGTCGGTTGAGAATATAACGGTAGGCAATGCATTCTGTCACAATAATTTCATATTATCAAACTTTTTTCTAGAAAGTGGTATCAACATCATTTCATAATTGCAAGAGTACATAGCTTCATCGGAGTGGTAAGTCTATAGCATTATTATTCATGCTCGTTTCCCATTTTTCTTCAAAACAGGCTGAATCTTGTGAGCTATGTACCATAATCTACTCCATGAACAAGTC
Source organism: Platysternon megacephalum (assembly GCA_003942145.1). Taxonomy (NCBI): domain Eukaryota; kingdom Metazoa; phylum Chordata; order Testudines; family Platysternidae; genus Platysternon; species Platysternon megacephalum. The sequence continues at coordinate 14,035,418 of QXTE01000011.1, read as the reverse complement.
TTCTTTGATCAGATTGAGCCACAGTTTCTGTTTTGGTCCAAGGAAAATAATTCTTGATTAGAAGTTGCACCATGTATTATAATAAATAGAGCTAAGTTCTCCCTGGTTGTCACTCCAGGCAGTGGAGTAGAATGTAACCCTTGCTTTTTACACAAGACTAAATTCTGCCACCCATAATAGGGGAACTCCTGAGAATGCTAGTGGTGCAAACACCATCTTCTCTCTTTGAGCTGAATTCTTCCTGGGGCACAGTTATCTTGCTGGTTGGTGGCATGAAATTTGCAACTCAGAAGGGGGATTCCTGCCTGACATGTTCAAAAATGCTGGAAGCACTAATCAGTTGACAGACTGATGCACAGATGAAAGGGAAACAGCTGCTTTTAAAACAGTCACATTGTGCCAGATTCTGCCACCCTTACTTATAATAGTACCCAACTCCATCAATAGCCCCACTCAAGACAATGCAACTATCCAAAGAGCGAGGTGCTACTCAAGCAGAGTCACTACAATCCAAGTAAGGGATTCATAATATGGACCTCTGTGCTTCATAGAGCAGCATTGACTTGATTAACCTGTCACTTAAACCAGTAAGACCTCATTGATGAATGACATTATTCCTGATTTACACAGTGGGGTGAGACTAGAATCAGGCCCAAAGTCTATATCTGTTTCTCTGTACATACTCACACCGATGGTCAATTTCATGGTCACAGAATTTTAAATGGGAGTTTTGTCATTGACTTCAAAGTGGACCAGAATTTTACCCCATATATCTGATAGTACAAGCAAGGGAAATTAGTACTAGTAAGTTTTGTAAAACTTCTATTATTTAAAATTAGCTTTCTTAAAAAAAAAAAAGTCAGGATGTCTTGATTTTAATGTCTAGCAGAGCAATAAATCAATGCTTTGTCAATGTCTGTCAAAGCTAGAATACTAGCTTTCTAATGGCATTTCTAGTCCTAAGGGTTCATAAAATATTGTAAAACCTCTTATTGGTCCAAAACAAATTATATAGCAAAGGACATGTTCAATCCTGGGTTTTTATCTACCACAGATTTGGTGAGGAAAAAATAATTTTGGGGTACCTTTAAAAAAAAAAATCCTCAAAGTTTATCTGAAGAGTCAGATATTTGATAATTGTGACTGAGATGGATGAGTTGGCAGAACAAAAGTGAAAAGTCAACAGAGCAATAAGAGAACCCAATTATATGAGGTGCAAGCCACCTCCTGCACAATGGTGTACAGCCTCAGCTCCAAAATTAATTTAGGGACTCAGCATCTTTCAGTTAATTAAATGGCTGCAGGTATTGCCACAGGGTTACAGAAACAAAGTCATTTTATGAACATTGTGACATCATGTGGTATAACATAGGGAGTACATAATAAAGAGGTTTTTATTAGCATGAATTTGGGATTACCCCATTATACACGAGTAGCTCTGCAATATCACATGGTACCACTACATATCTATCTCCCTAGAAAATGGACAAAGCTAAAAGCAGAATGTGTTCTTGCATTGTACAATACTACTTTTATTTGTATTGAGTGATGTACAATATATACGTTTTTCATCACTTGTAATAACTTTTTTAAAATACATGGATTTATTTGGTTTGTTCTGTAAAGCCACTCTTACTGAAAACCACTTGACTCAGGCTCCAGGATGAATGTGTTTTTGAAAGAGTTTTTCCTCTTACACAGTAAGATTACCTTCAAGGTAGAGACTGTGGCAACTGCTTTAAACCTCCACCAATGACTCATAAGATCTAGTTAAAAAAAAAAAAAAAAAAAAAAAAGGCAGGCACTAACTTTTTCTCCCAAACCCTAGAGCAATTTTTAAGTTTTAAATATTAAAAAGGCAATCTACCTTGATATGTATCAAGCATTAATACTGTCTCATAAAATAGTAATGGTTCTCCCTTTTTGATTACAGGCATGCATCAAGCATAGAGCAAGGTAGTAAGTTAGGAAAGACATTCAAACACCTCTTCCCCAAAGGCACAATGACCTCAAGATCAATTGGAAAAGGTATAAAACTAGCTTTCTCCAACCAAATGTTGAGCTTGAATCCCCATAAACTATTAAAGACACCCACACTAGGGAGAAGATGTATTTTAAATTAAAATGCTTATAGGCACAGAAAAGTGACTTTGCAAGCTAAATAGGAGTACTTCACTACTAAGAAGAATAGTTTGCTGTTTTATGTTGGTAGCCCCACGTATTTACTGATTTGTGTCGCTTTATGACAAACCTGACTGAAAGGGTTTCTGTAAAATATGGACTTAAATGTGTTAGTGATTGATTGATGTACAGTATTTATTGTACATTATGATTGGCACTTACACCTTTGCAGTCTAGTTACTGTAGCATCACATTCTATTAAAAGCACTACACAACCTTTTTCCTATTATATACTTTGCAGCAATTACATTGATTGCTTTACATTTTTTCACGTCAGCAATTACACTAGTGTTTTTTGTTTCCGTGTAATGCCTCTTTCCCATAGCCTGAGAGAAATCAACTGTTCATGGACTGAATGAAAAAAAAAAAAATGTTGTCTTACTGTGCATTTCACATTCTGTCATTTCCCTTTTTTAAAAAAGAAAACAAGACAATCTGAGTTTAAAATTTTTTTAAAAGTAATCTTCTCTGAAAGATTCTGATGGTTAAAAAAAGATCAGGTTCACATATTGTAATTATGAATGTAACAAGCAACTCAAATTAAGATAAGATAACTTACTTTTTGCTTTTCACTATGATGAAATGGATTCCATAATTCATCATGACAAGCAAGTTGGAATAAATATGATCAAGAGTGCTATGCAAATATCTTAAAAAAACAACAACACAGAAGGCACCACAATTACAATAAAGCTTCATCCCATCATGATTCATTTCCCCCCTAAAAGTAATAAGACCAACAAAAGAAATTAATCATAATGCATAATTAGTCAAGATGTACAAGCCAACCAGCTGGCTCTGCAGGGAGAAAAGGGATGCAAGCTATTTTAACTAAAGTAAATGGCACTTTCAATCAAGTTTGGCTTTACTAGGTATTGTTCGGCTTGATTTTCCTGTTATTAACTTGTATTTCCCTATTTAATTTAGCATATCTTTTCATTTGTTATTTTTTAGAAGAGTCACAGTTTGCAATGTTAGTGAACTTTTGTCTTGAATTGCTCACAAGTTGTTCTGCAGGTTGCACTTTGGGTGTCCCTGGTACTGCCACTTGGTAGAAGTTTGGTAACCGGATGTCGTATCGAAGTCCTTTTCCTACGTGCACTCTGTCATTCAAGGCATATAGTTTATCAGCAATGTCACTCCCAATTAAAATTGAAAACAGACGTGAGATGAAACGGTGTTTAGCAAACAGCAAATACAGTTTCTTTCTCCTCCAAGCCACATATCGACAGTCCGTCTCTGCTGTAAGAGTTACCTGAAAATGAGATTAAAAATAGCTAAATTCCGGTGTGCTGATGTTGACTATACAATTGTATGAAGGGCTCAGGCCTGTTCTTCTTACTCAGAAGAAACTCCCATGGGCTTCAATAGGAAAGCGGCACAAGTAAAAACTGCAAAATCAGGCTTTTATGACAATTGGCCACAGAAATCCTACAAATAGTCCTCTGAAAGTGCCACTAGTGCTTCTTGGATTGCTGCCTGTGCATGTGCCTTATTCTTTGTGCTCAGTTGAAGTTAACTGAGCTATGTCAATTTAAGACAGCTGAGAATATGACCCAAGACTCATTGCAGATAGAAGACAGGTGGGAAAGAAGACCAAGAATTTCTAGTTTCCTTGGATCCAGAAGTTCTCTAGGTGTAAGCCCAGACGAAATGTAAAAAGACTGTTACATAATACAAAGGCAGTCTAATTCTGAAATACCAAATAGGGTCATTTTTTCTAAGCAATCATATTTTGCAGCAACAATATAAAACTAAATAAAAATGAAATACCAACAGAATACAGACATAATCAATCAATCGAGTAACCAGACCTCCTTCCCCTATATACCCACGTCTGGCATTTTCAATAACAAAAATAATACAGTACATTAATTTCTAAAGTGATGAACTATGCAACAGTTTAAAGAAGTACACAAAAACCCTTCATGTTTTACCTGGAAAATACCCTCTTCTGTGGGTCTTAGGGAATCCCATTCAGGAGAATCCAGAAATTGAAGGGGGAAAATATAATGCAGAAACTCTCCATCAACCGTCACTCTGATCCTACCAAAATACAGTGGATATGTCAATATTGCACTCATAAAAGTAGACAGAATAGTAAGTTACTTCTAATATTAAACAGCAGCCGGATGTGAGGTACTTTAATATTCAGTATAGGGTGTTGAGGTCAGTGAGGTCTATGCTTATTTGTTCATACTGTTTTCTTTAAGTTTTTATATGCAGTTGGAACAAGCACACACAAAACAGCAAGCAAGCAACTAAGGTTCAAATCTTATAGTCCTTACTCAAGGCAAGATCATTCTATAGGTGACTGGCATGTGGAAGGGCTGAATGTTAGGCATACGGTGGCCTGATATGGCGGATATACATAGAGATGGTGAAAAAGCATAATTCACCTTCTTCTTCTAAGACCAATAGAACCCCCTTTGTTATTTTGTGGCTCTGCATTTTAGAGGGCTGAGGTGAGAGGGAGGCATGGTAGCTGGGGAGACATCCCTCATGTAACATATATGGTTTTCCCATGCAAGATAATGCTGTTTCAGGAGCTGTGACTGAGGCCAGGGGAATAGCATGGAGACACTGGGTCTCTGTATGAATGGCCTAGCTCGCCACAGACCAAGATTTTCATGAGTTTAAAAAATTATCTAGGACTCAACTGCACCTTGTATGCCACTCTGAGGGCTACTCAGGACAGGACTTAATGCTCTCATCTCCCATGCGCAGGGGGGTGCAAGTATTTTGTCTCACCCCAGGAAGGAGTGTAGCATGCATTTCCCTACATGTTTGGCCAATGTGGAGGGATGGACACTACTCCTGCAGCATAGCTAGCACTCATGCGGACACTAGCAGGGACTGTGGATGTGCCCAGCTGTCGTGGAGGGAGGCTGTTTGTTTCTTATGCCTTTTCCACTCCTTGGACACCCATGAAGCAGGCAGGTACAATCTAGGATATAATGTAGCGATGCACTATTAAAACAAACATAGCATTCACTGCTATATGGTGTAGCACAATTTTGTTTCCCATATTAGTCAGGTTATACTAATAGAGAACACTTCTAAAATATTCTTATGTTATTAAAACAATAGATGGGTAACAAATACAGTGTAACGTTGATGAATGCACTCATGCTCCCTTTATTTGAATTTCTTAAGGAAAAATGGAAGTGGTATAATACAATGGTCTGAAAAAAATATTAGTCTCCTTGTTCTTTAAGCTGTTATGGCTTTTGTGCTCAAAGTGTTCTCATGCTGGAGATTTCCTGGACATGTTTACAGTTTTTAAACTGTCAGCCTATTTAATCTCTGGTACTTGAATTAAATGTGAGCAAACAATATACAAATAAGGAATTACTGTTTACTTTGATATTTGGAAGGATGGAAAAAACCCACCCTGTAAATAGATAAGAACAAACTGATACAAACCTTCCAGACACAAGCATAGAGAGTTTATCAATAGGTGTTTTGCCTTGCATAGCATAACAATGCTCCTTCTCCAAAGTTACCACTTCTGCATCACAACACAAGACAATCTTCCTAAAAACAGTCAAGGAGATTCCCAGAGGCTGAAAAAGAGAACTGTAGAGTTCCTGGAATTCTTTTTCAAAGGAAACACTCCGAACTTGGTAGGTAACATAAATAAATTGTATGAAGCATATCACAAAGAGTACAAAATTCCAGGAGAATATATCAGCAGCACATATATCCAGCCAAGCCCATACAGAAGAGCAGAGAAAACCCAATCCAAGCAAACTGAAGACGTACATTAGCCCAAAGAATCCACTTCCTCCCATGAAGCCAACAACAAATAGAATACTAGCTAGATGGTAGATAGATCCCTCTGGCTCTTGCTTCCAGGCTACACAGGTAGGATGTGCATATATCAAGCTCTCCCAAAAACTTTCATTTTCTCCCATGGCTGAAATAATTATTTGGTTCAGTTTAAGTTCTCTCTGCCTTCTAAAACTTTATTTATATAGGTACAGGTAGAGGGGTCCATTGCTTTTCCATCTTTGTAGCCATTGGTAACTGATCACCATAATCCCAGGCTCTTCTATTTTAAGCATCTAGGAAGTTAGTGTTCTCAGAAGTCCATGTTCTTTCTCACCGGCTCATGTATCCTTCCGATTTGGTTGGATCCATAACATGATCTGATCTGATCTGGCCAAGTGAAGAAAAGAGAGGAGCATTTACACAAACATTTGTATAAATTAGCTCAGACAAGATTTCACAGATTTTAATGCCGGAAATGGGCACTATGTTAATCTAATCTGATCTTTTACATAATACAAGTCACAGAATTTCACCAAGTGGCTCCAGCATCAAGCTCATCATAACTTCTGGCTTAAAGACTTCAGGTGAGGGGGAAGTCCACCCTAGATAACTTATTCTAATGGTTAATTACTCTCACTGTTAAAAATTTGCACACCTTATTTCTAGCCAAAAAAATATAAATATATATATATATATATATTTCCTTGTCTTAGATATCTTTCTTAATAAGATATTGTCAGTATTGACAGATATTGTCTGTCAAGCGATTAAAAAATCTATTGTGATTAATCGCACTGTTAAACAATAATAGAATACCATTCATTTAAATATTTTTGGATGTTTTCTACATTTTCAAATATATTGATTTCAATTGCAACACAGAATACAAAGTGTACAGTGTTCACTTTATATTTATGTTTATTACAAATATTTGCACTGTAAAAAACAAAAATAATATTTTTCAATTAACCTAATACAAGTACTGTAGTGCAATCTCTTTAGCATGAAAGTTGAACTTAGAAATGTAGAATTATGTACAAAAAAAGCTGCAATCAAAAATAAAAATGTAAAACTTCAGAGCCTACACGTCCACTCAGTCCTATTTCTTGTTCAGCCAATCGCTCATACAAACAAGTTTCTTTACATATGCAGGAGATAATGCTGCCCACTTCTTGTTTACAATGTCACCTGAAGTGAGAACAGGCATTCGCATGGCACTGTTGTAGCCGGCGTCGCAAGATAATTATGTGCCAGATGCACTAAAGATTCATATGTCCCTTCATTCTTCAACAACCATTCCAGGGGACTTGCGTCCATGCTGATGATGGATTCTGCTCAATAACAATCCAAAGCAGTGAGGACCGACCATGTTCATTTTCATTATGTGAGTCAGATGCCAGCAGCAGAAGGCTGATTTTCTTTTTTGGTGGTTTGGGTTCTGTAGTTTCTGCATCAGAGTGCTGCTCTTTTAAGACTTCTGAAAGCATGCTCCACACCTCGTCCCTCTCAGAGTTTGGAAAGCACTTCAGATTCTTAAACCTTGGGTCGCATGCTGTAGCTACCTTTAGAAATCTCACATTGGTACCTTCTTTGCATTTTGTCTGCAGTCAAAGTGTTCTTAAAATGAACAACATGTGCTGGGTCATCATCCAAGACTGCTATAACATGAAATATATGGCAGAATGCAGGTAAAACAGAACAGGGGACAGACAATTCTCCCCCAAGGAGTTCAGTCACAAATTTAATTAACACTTTTTTTTAAACAAGCATGTCCTCTGTAATGGTGGCCGAAGCATGAAGGGGCATACGAATGTTTAGCATATCTGGCACGTAAATACCTTGCAATGCCAGCTACAAAAGTGCAATGCAAATACCTGTTCTCACTTTCTGGTGACATTGTAAATAAGAAGAGGGCAGCATTATCTCCTGTAAATGTAAACAAACTTGTTTGTCTTAGCAATTGACTGAACAAGAAGTAGGACTGAGTGGACTTGTAGGCTCTGAAATTTTACATTGTTTTGTTTTTGAGTGCAGTTATGTTAAAAAAATAAATCTACATTTGTAAGTTGCACTTTCACGACAAAGAGATTGCACTACAGTTCTTGTATGAGGTGAATTGAAAAATACTATTTCTTTATTTTTACAGTGCAAATATTTATAATCAAAAATATATACTTTGAAATCAATTCAACACAGAATATATATGAAAATGTAGAAAAACATCCAAAATATTTAATAAATTTCAATTGGTATTCTATTGTTTAACAGTGCAATTAAAACTAAGATTAATCGCAATTAATTTTTTTAATTGCGATTAATTTTTTTGAGTTAATCGCGTGAGTTAGCTGCGATTAATCGACAGCCCTAATTGTCAGATTTTCAGCAACAGTCCTTTTAGGGCACTGAAGGAATGACAAGTTTGGCATGAAAGATGAGATCGGATTGATTCCTTACTCAAATTAATAAGAGATTGTGTGTGGCGGGGGTTATTTTATACTATGTCAATAGCCTTACTAATTATATGCCAACAATCAAGAACATTGCTTATTAATTTTTTGAACTATGTACCATGTATAAACAAAAAAGTCAAAAGAAAATTTAAGGAGCAAAATTAAATATTGTAAGGATGATATCAGTGCAATACAAGTTTCATTAACACCAAAATAGGATGAAGTACCAAAATATTCTTGTTAATATTTTAATAGGATAATCAGTTGGGATTGTATTTCAATTCAGATTTCCAAGTGTGTTCTATGTATCTATGGCCTCCCATCACTGTAGTACTGGTGATCCTCCAAGTATTTACAAACAGAAATAAGAACAAAACTCCCCCAATCCGTTGGAGCAATAGCTTGATTAATTTGTATTTTGGGGGATTTTGTTTACAGAGTATGAGAGAGGAGAACTGATTGAGAGAAAGCTAAGAAAAACAAATGAGTTTTACATTTAACCGTGAGATCTGGGGGGTCACTCCTATCTTTTGAGGGCATGGGTTCCACAGGCTAGGTCCAGCTCCTGTGAAAGCTGTCTCCTGCTCTCATGAGCCTCCCTCTGTTGACTGGCAGTTTCATTGTTCCAACTGAATATAGCTGCCCTGGGAAGTCATGTTTGCAGAGTGAGAGGCAATCTCTTGGATAGACAGGGCCAATCCAATGGAGGGCTTTGAAGATTAGGGCAGAGATCTAAACAGGACACTGTATTCTATGGGGAGCCAGTAGAGAGAGTAGAGCACCACAGTGATGTGTTCATATTTAAGAAAATAAAACCCAATCATCCACATTGATGTTAAACAAGTTTTAACTTATGTGCACAGCATCTTTAGTTGACTTGCCTTAACTTTCTTGAATATTCCCATGTAGACGTGGCCCAATATTACACCACTATGTAAACATTGCTTCACCATGAAACCTCCCCTAAAACATTACTAACTTTACATTATACATAAACATGTACAATTTATTTTACTATATGGCCAACAGAAATATGTTCTAGTGTACATTCTGTGTCCTGAGACATCTGAAAGGGCACATTTAATAAGTGTAACATAATAAACAAATGTGATTCATAAAATGTAGTTGAAAATAGATATTAGGACTTGCATTAGTCATACTATCTGGTATCACTTAACAAATAGTGCTACTATTTCTACTATTATTCCATCAAAAGCAAAGTATTGATGATAAGTTTGACTTATATTCAAACCCTATCAAATCTCACATATCAAGTAGTAACTTTTTAAATGAGGGCTACAAATACCAAAAGAAAGGAGCTACCAGTTGGGAAGGCCCCCCTGTAAACAACATGTGTTGAGGCAGATCTGCTGGAAATGGAACTTGGGGAGGAGGGAATGTCTGTTGGCAGCCAAGTGGGTAGATCCAAGGAACATGCTAGATCTGTGGTTCTCAAATTTTTATTTTTTTCACGGACCACTTGAAAATTGCTGAGGGTCTCGGTGGACCACTTAATGATCTTTCCAAAGGTTGTTTGTACCGTTAGCTAACTATTGTAAAGCGCTTTGGATAAAAGCGCTATATAAAAAAAAAAAACTTTAATAATTAACTTTTTTTCTTCTACAAATAAAAGCACACAACTCATATTTTAATATCAGTAATCTTACCTTTCTAATGCAATGGATGTGTCCTCTCTCCCCCCGTCCCGGCAGCCCCTGAGCTGGGGCTGGGAAGGACGGGGCGGGGGGGGGGGTCTCTCCCCAGCAGCCGCAGCCCTGGAGCTGGGGAAAGTCGCCTCTTTCTCTGGCCGCTGCAGCCCTGCATGTCCCAAATTCCCCCCACCCTCTCTTCTCACCCCACCGCCCCCTCTCACCTACCCCCTCTTCCCCCCAAGGCCACCACCTCACCTTACATGTGCGTCTTCTCCAGGGTCCAGACACCTAATTAGTGGAGCCACGCCTGCGCAGCTCCATTAATTAGGTGGGTGGTCCTTCATTCTCTCATGTGTGCGGCTGCCCAGGTGCACACCTTAGAGGGAACTATCTGCGGACCACCTGAATGGAGCTCACGGATCACTGGTGGTTCGCAGACCACAGTTTGAGAACCACTGCGCTAGATGGCATGATTCTGGTGTAGGGAGTTCAACTCTGACAATCTCACAGAGGTAAATGCTGGTTCATGCCAGAATTAACCTGCAGAGAAGGTCTGAATATGCAGCCAGGGGGCCTGATCCAAAGCCCACTGAAGTAAATGGAAAGACTCTCATTCACTTCAATGCGCTCTGGATCATGCCATAGCAAGGGAAACAGTAGCAGCATAAGAACTGCTGGTGTAAGAAATGGTGGAGTCTTCCAATCACACGGAAAGTCTTCAAGCATGGTCGGGGGGTGGGGGGGGGGGGGGCAGGGATCTCCAGAGTTTCTCATGGATCTCCAGCCTACTTGTATAATGTAGGACCTATGGCTAGCCACCATCTCCGCCTCACTGAGTGGATGACCCTGCGGAGATACTAGAAATTTTCCCTTCCTATGAAGGGCATGATCTAGCTTTTTTTGTTTGCTTTTTTTTTTTTTTTTAATTTACAAATAACTTTTCCCAACATGGTAAGGATTGCTTCTTAATATTTGAAATTTTATTGGCACAAACTAGGTCACATGCTTCTGTACTCTCTGAAGTCAATGGCAAAGCATCTACTGACTTCAGGGGTGAAGGATCTGGCCCCGAATGAGTCAATATGGAACATAAGCGTAGCACAGGGTGTTCCTTTTTCATAAACATGTAAAATGACACTTTTCAGCTATGACATGCAAAAAACCTGTCAAGTATAAGTAAAGCCGCACAGTTTAAGGGTGCCTCTGTATACACCAAGTACAAAGGAACTTGCTCTTATACTACAAGCATGAAAATATAGAAAGAATTTCTCAAAAGCAACTACAAAGAGAACAGTATGTTACAAAGCTTTAGAGTTATAGCCTACATGTTATAACATACACGATGCTGTTTAACACTTTCAGTATTCATTTTGCACATTTTGATTTATTCCCAGGAAAAGCCTGAATATCTGGAATATCTGAGCTCTGTGAGATCACTAGAATTTAAAAACATATTGGCTTCTGTGTCAGATTTTAAAACAAAATATACTTATCCAAAAGGAGCCTAGCATCGGTAGGAAGTGTAAAATTAAAATTAATCAGTGGTGTAATTAAAAGTGAAAAATACCCAACTTTAAATGTCAGTTCCACTGCTGTTTTACTAGGAAAAAGAGAAACCTATTGCAAATACTAGATTTCTTGGGACATCAAATGGAACTGATTTTCCAGGAACCACTGAAGTCAATACTTAGAGGAAGTGCTACTGGTGTGCTGAGTGGATCCAGCAGTTCAGAAGTACCACCCTTGAAATGACAATTCATAGAGGTGCATGGAATATATCAATAGCACATTTATTAGCTGCTGAGCTTTAATTCCTTTAGTTTACTAAAAAAGGAACATTAGCTGCAGGATTCCAAGACATGGCTGCTAAAATGGTGAAATCTAGAAGAGTTGAGAGAAATATAGTGGGGCAGTAATGATGAGAAGTTTTGGAGGTCTGGCCCTCTCTGAGTACTAAGATCTGCAAGAGTGCGCGCGTGTGTGTGTGTGTGTGGGGGGTACGATCTTTTTTCCACAGCACACATTTTTTTGTTTGTGTGTTAGTTAAAAGGGGGGAGCCATGTGGCACTATTGGACCCTAAATCCTATAGAAGAGATATCCTGGAGCTTTGAGATGAGCCGTTCTCCAAATTCTGTTCTCACTAGTGTAAATCACACTAGTGTAAATCTTGGGGTCAATGGAGTTACTACAGAAATATAACTAAACGCAGAATTTGGCACTTTGACCAAGTGAGTTGATAAGAGTCATCTCTGCTACAAATAAAAATTCTTAAGTTACTTAGATGGAGAGATCATTAGGCACTACAAGTAGGGTCAAAATATAGGATTGTTGAACTCAAAGAAACAGAATTGACAGAAGCACATGGCTATTGAGTCTTCTATTCTGAAATTCTTTGGCAGTGCAGTGAGAATGCTGCTAGTCAACTGCAGAACAAGTGATTTTTTTTAAAGGATTTTTTAAGACAACCTGGTCCTATGTTGTTCTTTACTTTACTTTTGATAACACAGATATTTCTAGCTTAGTGTCAACGATACCCTGTCTACCAATTGTCAAATTAATACAATACCAATTCCTATGAAGTAAACTGCTGCGTTTTGAATGAGATTGTGGTCAAAATATTATGGGGGACTCTGCCTGTATGATGTAAATAAGATCATAGATCGGTACTACTACCTAGTTCACACAACTTGGAGCATTTATTATGTTATGCAACTGAAATTGACACAATGCAGCCTTAGAATTCCAGTGGTTTTGGATAGCCAATACCAGTTAACTCAAAGCTTTTGTAACTCCTGTATTTCAACTCATGTTAACACAGATTGGTCTATCTTTTAATGAACCTAAGCCAAAATCTCTAAAGTAAAGCAGTACATTGTCAAGACATAGAACTATACATGGCGAAATCAAGATTAATACACAGGGCCAAACAACACAAATCCAGTGTCACTTTACTACTTCCACTTGATAAAGAGGGTCAGTTCCTGACCTTAAATTTCTTAGTCTTGAAGGGTTACTGAAGTCAATAGAGTTTCCTCCTATTTCAGTTTGGCTAAAAATGTTTATGAAAATGTTCCACAAAATGACAAGCATTTAAAATACTTCATAACCTTATAAAGTCCCTCAAAATATCTCTCTTCTGCACGGTCAATTTACTTCCTATTTATACCAGGGTTTACCAACTTATCAAATGGCATCACAAACTCAGAAGAGGTAAATGACTGATTCTTGGAGCAGCTAGTCCTGGAACCCACAAGAGGAGAGGCAATTCTTGATTTAGTCTTAAGTGCAGCACAGGATCTGAGGTGAATATAGCTGGACCACTTGGTAATAGTAACCATAATATAATTAAATTTAAAATCCCTCTGGCAGGGAAAACACCACAGCAGCCCAACACTGTAGCATTTAATTCAGAAAGGGGGACGACACAAAAATGAGGATGTTAGTTAAAACAGAAATTAAAAGGTACAGTGCCAACAGTGAAATCCCTGGAAACTTTTTAAAGACACCATAATAGAGGCTCAACTTAAATGTATACCCCCAAATTTAAAAACATAGTATGAGAACCAAAAAAGTGCCACTTTGGCTAAACAACAAAGTAAAAGAAGCAGTGAGAGACAAAAAGGCATCCTTTAAAAAGTGGAAGTTAAATCCTAGTGAGGAAAATAGAAAGGAGCATAAACTCTGGCAAATGAAGTGTAAAAATATAATTAAGAAGGCTAAAAAAGAATTTGAAGAACAGGTAGCCAAAGACTCAAAAAGTAATAGCAAACATTTTTTTAAGTACTGTATATACTCGGTCATTAGCCTGTTCATTTATAAGCCGACCCCCCAAGATGGTTAGGTAAAAATAGAAAAACTGTATGACCCTTTCATAAGCCGACCCTATATTTCAGGGGTTGGCAAACTTTGGCTCCTCGCCCGTTAGGATAAGCCTCTAGCGGGCCTCGACGTTTTGTTTACCTGGAGCATTCACAGGCACGGAGCCCCTCAGCTCTCAGTGGCCGTGGTTTGCCGTGCGGGAGTTCTGCAGCTCCCATTGGTTGGGAACGGCAAACCGCGGCCACTGGGAGCTGAGGGGCTCCGTGCCTGTGAATGCTCCAGGTAAACAGAACGTCCCGACCCGCCAGCGGCTTACCCTGACGGGTCGGGAGCCAAAGTTTGCCAACCCCTGCTATATTTTAAAAGCTGGCATCACAAGAAACACTCAAAAGTTTTGCTAGAATTATTTTAATGTAATCTAACGGAAACATTTTGTTGTTATAATAATAACTGAACAAATATGTATTCACCTTCAAAATTAGTCAATATTTAAAATCAGTAAATGGATATTTAAAACAAGTAACTTAGAACAATATGAGACTTTAAAAAGTCTTAAAATTCTTCAAAGTCTGAATCAGTCTCTGATTCACCAAACAGTTCATTAAACTTGGCTTCAGTCATAGCTGCAACTGCATTGTCATCGTAGATGTCGGCAGTGTCGTCTTCAGACTCAGATTCCTTCTCATCATCAGCCTCTGTTCTGTCATCATCAAATATGGCATCATCTTCTGACCCATCGAGTGCATTGCTGATACAGCATTTCTTAAATGATTTTTCTACCATTTCCGAGGGAATGGACACCCATGCATCCTTGATCCACTGGGCGACCAGATTGATTTCAGGCTTCATAAGATTCCTGCTTTTTGTCAACTTGGCCATGCCTGAGCACATCCATTCAGACCACATTTTGCATAGCCTCTTTAAAGGGTTTGTTCAGGCAGACATCAAGCGGTTGTAGAACTGAAGTTAAGCCTCCAGGTATTACAGCCAAAGTTGTTTTCATATTTTTGGCCACATTTTTCACCTCATCTGAACATGTCCCAAACGAGCATAGCAGGTTTCTTGAAAAGTGCTTCTGGTCTCTTATTCCACACTTTTTCCAGCCATTCAATAGTCCCACTTTCATCCATCCATCCATCCCTTTTCGTGTGCACGTATGATGACACCAGCAGGAAATTTCATGTTTTTAGGCAAGGTTTTTCTTTTAAAAATAAGAACAGGCGGGAGCTTTGATCCATTTGCCAAACATGATAAAACCACCGTAAAATGGATTTTTTCATGGCCAGAGGTTTTAATTAAAACTGTTTTTTCATCAACACTGGTTACTGTTCTGTTGCTCGGGAGATCGAATGTCATCGGTGTTTCGTCCATATTTCCTATTTGTGACAGTTTAAATGCATATTCTTTTCGATATTTTATAATAAACCTTTAGAAAGATTCGATTTTTTCTTCCAGATCTCTCGGCAGCTTTTGCGCTATCTTTGTTTGCTGACGAAGACAGAGACCATGAAGGTTCATGAACCAAGTACACCAACCCACTGATGCGACAAACACTGACGGCTTTACTGACTTGTATTTGTCGTCTTTTGACATTTTCAAAGCACGCAGACGAATTCCAGTTCTAGTGACAATGTACCCATTTTGTCGACATTCAACAACCCAATTATTGAGATCTTTCTCCAGCTCAGGAAATGAAGCGCACCTCGTTGGAAATTTTTTCTTGCTTCTTGGCATGTCTTTTAGTGTTGTTTTATTTTTTCGCCATTCTCTTAATTGCTTCTCATTGATACAGAATTCATGAGCAGCGGCACAATTATTGTTTGCTTCTGCATATTCAACAACTTTAAGTTTGAACGCTGCGTGATAAGCAGACCTTTTTCTTTTGATTTCACCCTTGTTCATTTTAAATACTAGTATGAAAATAGATTATTATTGTAGTTATAGATTTTGTAGGACTTTATATAGGAATGTCACCTGACTTATCATTGTCAAATTATTATTGTTCTTTTTTTATTTCAAAGCAGCCCTGTAAATTGGCATGTCTGTGGGGTTAACAGGCTATTTCAATTTTATTAGAGATTCCATCAATTCTGCACATTATATTTTCATATTGGCTCGAGACTTATGAGGTCCAATGGTAGAAATGCATGAAGAGATCAAATTACACAGTAGCGGACTGACACCAGTGCTATAGTACTATCGTTCATTGCATTTTTCTGATTAGCTTGTAAGGCATAGCATTTTGTGAAATGCAAGGGTCGAGTGTCATGCAGATCTGCAGCACTGGGAATGGCAAGCTGCGGCCACAGGGAGCTAAGGGGCTCCATGCCTGCAAACGCTCCAAGTAAACAAAACAACAACGTATTAGATATTCAATTCAATGATTCCATAGAGTTTAAAATCATCAAATTTTGGTGTAGACCCATTTATAAGCCGACCCCCGCTCTCTGATGCGTCACTTTTTTACCTAAAATATTCAGCTTATGAATGAGTATATACGGTACATCAGAAGCAGGAAGCCTTCTAAACAACCAGCCACTGGATGATTGAGATTCTAAAGGAACACTCTCTAGGACAATAAGGCAATTGCGGAGAAACTAAATGAATTCTTTGCATTGGGCTTCACAGCTGAGGATGTGAAGGAAATTCCCAAACCCGGGCCATTCTTTTTAGGTGACAAATCTGAGTAACTGTCACAGACTGAGGTGTCATTAGAGGAGGTTTTGGAACAAATCGATAAACTAAACAGTAATAAGTCACCAGGACCAGCTGGTATTCACCCAAGAGTTCTGAAGGAACTCAAATATGAAATTGCAGAATTACTAACTGTAATTTGTAACCTATCATTTAAATCATTTCTGTACTGAATGACTGGAAGATAGCTAATGTGACACCAAATTTTAAAAAGGGCTCCAGAGGGGATCCTGGCAATTACAGGCCGGTAAGCCTGACTTCAGTACCGGGCAAACTCGTTGAAACTATAGTAAAGAATAAAATTGTCAGACACATAGATGAACATAAATGTATTGGGAAAGAGTCAACTTGGTTTTTGTAAAGGGAAATCATGCCTCACCAATCTACTAGAATTCTTTGAGGGGGTCAACAAGCATGTGGACAAGGGGATCCAGTGGATATAGTGTACTTAAGATTTTCAGAAAGCCTTTGACAAGGTCCCTCACCAAAGGCTCTTAAGCAAAGTAAGCGGTCATGGAATAAGAGGGAAGGTCCTCTCATGGATTGGTAACTGGTTAAAAGATAGGAAACAAAGAGTAGGAATAAATGGTCAGTTTTTGGAATGTAGAGAGGTAAATAGTGGTGTCCCCCAAGGGGCTGTACTGGGCCCAGTCCTATTTAACATATTCATAAATGATCTGGATAAAGGAGTAAGCAGTGAGGTGGCAAAATTTGCAGTTGATACAAAACTACTCAAGATAGTTAAGTCCAAAGCAGACTGAGAAGAGCTACAAAAAGATCTCACAAACCTGGGTGACGAGGCAACAAAGTGGCAGACAAAATTCAACGTTGATAAATGAAAAGTAATGCATATTGGAAAACATAATCCCAACTATACATATGAAATGATGTGGTCTAAATTAGCTGTTACCACTCAAGAAAGAGATCTTGCAGTCATTGTGGATAGTTCTCTGAAAATATCCACTCAATATGCAGCAGCAGTCAAAAAAGGGAACAATGTTGGGAATCATTAAAAAAGGGATAGATAATAAGAAAGAAAATATCATATTGCCTCTATATAAATCCATGGTACGCCCACATCTTGAATTCTGCATGCAGATGTGGTCGCCCCATCTCAAAAAAGATATATAGGACTTGGAAAAGGTTCAGAAAAGGGCAACAAAAATGATTAGGGACATGGAATGGCTGCCATATGAGGAGCAATTAATAAGACTGGGACTTTTCAGCTTGGAAAAGAGACGATTAAGGGGTGATATGATAGAGGTCTATAAAATCATGACTGGTGTGGAGAAAGTAAATAAGGAAGTGTTATTTACTCCTTCTCAGAACATGACTGGTGTGGAGAAAACACTTGCTTATTTCCTATTTATTCCTTCTCATAACGCAAGAACTAGGGGTCACCAAATTAAATGAATAGGCAGCAGGTTTAAAACAAACAAAAGGGGGGAGGGATAGGTCAGTGGTTTGAGCATTGGCCTGCTAAACCCAGGGTTGTGAGTTCAATCCTTGAGGGGGCCACTTAGGGATCTGGGGCAAAATCAGTACTTGGTCCTGCTAGTGAAGGCAGCGGGCTAGACTCAATGACCTTTCAGGGTCCCTTCCAGTTCTATGAGATAGGTGTATCTCCAATGCACAGTCAACCTGTGGAACTCCTTGCCAGAGGATGTTGTGAAGGCCAAGACTATAACAGGGTTCAAAAAAAGAACTAGATAAATTCATGGAGGATAGGTCCATCAATGGCTATTAGCCAGGATGGACAGGGATGGTGTCCCTAGCCTCTGTTTGCCAGAAGCTGGGAATGGGTGACAGGGGATGGATCACTTGATGATTACCTGTTCTATTAATTCCCTCTGGGGCACCTGGCATTGGCCACTGTTGAAAGACAGGATACTGGGCTAGGTGGACCTTTGATCTGACCCAGTATGGTTGTTCTTATGTACACCACCATGGCAATGGAACCCATTTTCTCAGGAAGATTTATAGGCTCCAAGACCATGAAAAAAATTCTCTGCATTTATAGCTGGATATGTTCACAATGAACCCAGTCCTCCAAAATCTACCACATGCAAAATTCTCATTGACTTCAATGGGAATTCTGCACAGAGAGAACATGCAGGATCAGGCCCCATAATCAGATGCTTCTGCCATTATTTTGGGAGAAATATTCCTGGGAGGCCAAGAATTGTTGGTAATTTTTGCCACAAGGGTATTGAGACTAATGGAACAAAGTACTTGGCAGAGCAGAAAAAAACAGTGTGTGTTTTCCTTGATATTTCCTTACTTTACAGTTCCTCTAGGTCAGGGGCGGGCAAACTTTGTGGCCTGAGGGCCGCATCAGGTTTAGGAAATTGTATGGAGGGCCGGTTAGGGGAGGGGGTCGTGCCCTGCCCCCCCATCTGCCCACTCCCCCTGGGACTTCTGCCCCAGCCAAGCCCCCCGTTCCCTGATGGCCCCTCCCGGACCCTTGCCCCATCCACCCTCCCCCCCACTCCCTGTCCCCTGATCGCCCCCAGAACCCCTGCCCACCCCCCGCCGCCACATCCAACCCCTCCTCTCATTCCTGATGCCCCCCGGGACCCCTGCCCCATCCAACCACCCCTTCTCCCTGTCCCCTGACTGCCTCCGGAACCCCTGCCCCTGCCTGCCCCCCGCCGCCCCATCCAACCCCTCCTCTCATTCCTGACTGCCCCCCCGGAACCCCTGCTAACATTCAACCCCCCTGTTCCCTGCCCTCTGACTGCCCCAACCCCTGCCCACCCCCCCAAACTCCTCTGCCCTCTATCCAACCCCCCTGCTCCCTACCCCCTTACTGCGCTGCCTGGAGCGCCAATGGCTGGCGGCGCTAAAGCCGCGCTGCCCAGCTGGAGCCAGCCACACTGTCGCCACCGCGCAGCACAGAGCACCAGGTCAGGCCGGGCTCTGCAGCTACGCTGCCCCAGAAGCTCGCAGCCCCGCCGCCCAGAGCTTTCCGCTGGCGGTGGGGGAGGGGGAACAGCCAGAGAGGGGCCGGGGACTAGCCTCCGGGGCCAGGAGCTCAGGGGCCGGGCAGGAGGGTCCCGCGGGCCACATAGTTTGCCCACCTCTGCTCTAGGTGCAGGACATACAGCTCCAAGGGCTACACAATGGCCACTATACAGACACCATTCAGTTTATTCTCAGTACAGGGAAATCAACAGTGCTATTAATTGCAAAGCTTCTGCCATTTAGTACTACTCTAACAAGTGCCTAGTACTAGTTTATCCAATTTTATAAATACATCAGAACACCACAATTTCACTGAGATTTTTCCATTCTCATAGTCAAAACTTCCATTAGAAGATGAACTTTTGGTTTAATAATAAACAAAATATTCAAGATTTGATTTCCTAAGTATTAAAAGTTTAGTTTAAGGGTTCATGGTGCTTCCTGTGAAGTAAATAGCAAAATTTCCATTGTCTTCAATAGAACCAGATCAGTTAGTGAGAGATCAACATATCTGACATAAGATCTGTGATCACATAGCACTACAGTATTTTTTAAAAACAAACAACAGTATTTCTGCAGGTACTGAACTGGCTTCGTGGATTATTAATTATTATTAATATTATTATTATTATTATAAGTGTTTGAGGAGGGCTTTAAGAAATAATTAAAATCAGAAAAAAAACCTTATTAAAAATTGGCAAATAGAATGGCAATATTTCATTAATCCTCCCCCAAAACAAGGAAATATTAAGCCAAAATTGTGATACAGGCTATACTAATATCCGTTCATATCGAAGATTAATCAGCTAAAATGTAAATTTTATTTGAAACAACCATATGCAGAAAAGTGTGTGTTTGGGGAGAGGGATGTTCCCTGTACATTGCAGAGTCCATACAGAACATTTATTGCTTATGTAAATTACTGTTTTCATAACAGTATTATATCACCATATATTTGTCACTGAATACTTTAGCTGTGGTATTCTTTGAATAATTATTCACCTGCATAGAATGCTGGGAACACTAATTTCTGAAAAACCTAAGGTGTGATCTGTTTGCTCTTCTAATACTTCAGTCCTTTCAATTAAGTCAAGAAGCAAAGCAATAGCACACTGTGCTTATTCAGGCTTCAAGCAAACTGCCCTTTAGTTGGAGCATATTAAGTATTCAGAGGGAAAGATCTGTGGGTTTCTGCACTAGTTAAAACTGCATGGGTTGGCTGGATTTAGCTCTCACTTATACCCTTCATTTATATTTTGCATTTCTCTCAGTTTGAACAAATCAATCAACTCAGCTTCACTTTTGTTTATGTCAGTTTCACTTTCAGACCCTTAGTGCATTTAAGTTTGTGTTTTAAACACTGCTTATTTGCTTAAGAGCAAATGTTTTCACTGGATTTTTAATAGTTGTGGAAACGTTTCCATTAGTGGCAAGCTTTATAAAAGCTTGTTTTTACAAAATTTAACCTGTTTCAAGTTTAAGTTGCCCTTTTCTGTGTATGTAGGTCAACTTTTCTGAGGGAAAAAAATATATTATAGCACTGGATGTCCGAAGTGTACTACAGCAACCACTGGCAGAATAGTTTAAATAGTCATACAAGTTCCTAAACAAACATGTGAGTATTTAGGTGTACTCTGGCTCAGGACTCTCAATTCACTGAGCTTAGTTGAATTTGTATGTGCAACAAGGTCAAGGATACTATTTTTAATTGTATCATTCCTTTTCTAACTTGTTAAACTGCCACAACATTTAAAAAAATGAGTATAGAATAATTTATTTAAGGTTTATCAAAAGTGTTATGTACAGTGAAAGCTTTTGATATTACAAATATTTTGTCTTCAATATTTTAACAATTTACTGTAGTTTAATTTTTTAGGTGTTACAATAATTGAATAATTGCTTCTTTATTACTGTAAAACATACCAGACAATAGCCCATATTGGAGATATCTAAATATTTTATTTTAAAAACCATTACAGTTTCTTTTCCAATTTGGATGGGGACTAATAACTCATAGAAAGCACATAGTTCTCTTGCAGAAATCTGACAATAGGCTAGTTGGCATCTTTTCTTTAGTTCTTTCAGATCAGGGGGAACATTGTGCATGAAGCCTATTGGCACAGAATGAAACAATCCAGATCTTTTATTTTCAAGTATGGTGGATTACTTGCACTTGGGGAAGGTTGAATAAAATTCACATATGTTAAACATGATTAATACTGTGTTGGTCAAACAATGTAATGATTTGGATTTATTGCATTTTGCAAAGAAAACAGTAATGTGAAATCAAATGTCATTTCTGTTTACACATTACAGCTTTTAAACTGTTTTAAAGGAATCTACTAAGCAGCGACAGTGCATATTTTAAAAGCTGTTTTATCGCTGTGTTAATGAACTGCACTTGAACCTTGCAAACAAACACAGTTCAGTTTAAAATTAATTAGTTTGTATGTTGCATAACCATATGAGCTCCCCCGGCAATCCTACAATTCGTGCATCAACAAAGTAAGTGCATGCAGCATGGTTGGTTATTTTCAAACCAAGAAGTAAACACTGAGATTTGGTTCATCACAATGCACCAATATGAAAGCCAGACTACAAAAGAGGAAAAATAGTTAGATACCAGTTCAAATGGATAAAGGTGATAAAACATGGGATACCACTTTACCGATCCCATGTGTTCCAAAACACATTCTAGTATGGTAACAAGGATACTTTAGTGCAGTGGTCACCAACCGGTCAATCACGATCAACTGGTCAATCCTAGAGGATCTCCCAGTCAATCACGATCTCCAGTGGTGCTGTGTGGCTGCCGCTAAGGCAGATTCCCTGCCTACCCCGGCCGCTCCCGGAAGCGGCCAGCGTGGCCCCATGGGCAGGGATCTCCCTCAGCGCGCTGCTCCTGCCTGCAAGCACAGCCCCCGCAGCTCTCATTGGCTGGGAGAGCTGCAGGCGTGGTGCTTGCAGAGAGGGGCAGCGCATTGAGCCACGTGCCCCCCGTCCTCCCCCAGGGGCTGCAGAGGTGTGTTGGCCCCTTCTGGGAGCAGTGTGGGGCCGGGGTAGGTAGGGAGCCTGCCTTAGCCTCGCCTCCGACCAGGAGCCACTGGAGGTAAGTGCTGCCTGGCAGGAGGCCGCACCCCAACCCCTGAGCCCCCTCCCAGAGCCAGCACCCTGTACCCCATTCTGCACCCCAACACTCTGCCCCAGCCCGGAGCCCCAAACTCCCTCCTAGAGCTTGCACCCCTCACCCCCTCCTGCATCCCAACCCCCTGCCCCAGCCCCAACCCCTCCCAAACCCCTACCCCAGCACGGTGAAAGTGAGTGAGGGTGGGGGAGAGCGAGTGATGGAGGGTTGGAGTGAGTGGGGCGGGGCCTCGGGGAAGGGATGGGGTAGAGCCTGGATTGCCCTTAGATTCAAAAAGTGATCTTGGGAGTAAAAAGGTTGGAGACCACTGCTTTAGTGGTTACTAAAATAGTTTAATTTGACTTGGGCATTCAGGTTTGAAAATATATCTCTAATTTGTGCTTAATTGGGACAGGGGTTTAGGTTTTTTTGGAACAAGTGTCATTTGGACTATCACAAAAGCAATGCCATACAGAAGCATGCATACCCAGAGAGAGAGATCATTTAGTATCACTTTCAAATACATTAATAGATTAATTTCTGCCTACCATTGTCAGAAGAGGCTTATAAATTCTTTATCCCAATATAATCAAACTACCAGGCTATTATTATTTATTATTTGTATTGTGGTAGTCTCTAGACACCCACTGTTCTAGGCACAGTACACATTACAAAAAAGTGGTCTCTGCCCCAAGAACTTACAATCTAAACAAATAGACTAAAGTTGGTTTCAGTTAACAGTCCTTTCCTCCTACTCCAATAAACTTCCTGCTGATCAAATTTTATCTTAAAGAGATTTTCCTACAACAAAACTTGTAAGAGAAGGGAAAAACTTGCCTTCTCCCTCAAAATTAAAATTAAAAAATATTATGCTTCCCTCTTTAATAGCATCTATCCTCCTTACTATCGGCACATGCAACTCAAGTGATACTGCATGAGTCACTGGCATACTTCATAAAGTACCTGCCTGAAGATTTTCTATACTACTTTAAGATCTGGCATCATACACAGTATGGTGTCATGCCTAGATAGCAACAACTCTACACAGGTGAAAGCCCTTTCTTACTTTCTTTTGGTCACTAAAGTCATTTTCATAAGAACATAAGAATGGCCATACTGGGTCAGATCAAAGGTCCACCTAGCCCAGTATCCTGTCTTTCAACAGTGGCCAGTGCCAGGTGCCCCAGAGGGAATGAACAGAACAGGTGATCATCAAGTGATCCATCCCGTCGCCCATTCCCAGCTTCTGGCAAACAGAGGCTAGGGACACCATCCCTGTCCATCCTGGCTAATAGCCATTGATGGACCTATCCTCCATGAATTTATCTAGTTCTTTTTTTGAACCCTGTCATAGTCTTGGCCTTCACAACATCCTCTGGCAAGGGACAGGTTGACTGTGCATTGTGTGGAACTTCTTTTTGTTTGTTTTAAACCTGCTGCCTATTCATTTAATTTGGTGACCCCTAGTTCTTGTGTTATGAGAAGGAGTAAATAGGAAATAAGCAAGTGTTTTCTCCACACCAGTCATGTTCTGAGAAGGAGTAAATAACACTTCCTTATTTACTTTCTCCACACCAGTCATGATTTTATAGACCTCTATCATATCACCCCTTAGTCATCTCTTTTCCAAGCTGAAAAGTCCCAGTCTTATTAATTGCTCCTCATATGGCAGCCATTCCATACCCCTAATCATTTTTGTTGCCCTTTTCTGAACCTTTTCCAAGTCCTATATATCTTTTTTGAGATGGGGCGACCACATCTGCACGCAGTATTCAAGATGTGGGCATACAGCGCCGGCTCCAGGGTTTTTGCTGCCCCAGGCAGCAAAAAAAAAAAAAAAAAAAGCCGCGATCGCGATCTGCGGCAGCAATTCGGCGGGAGGTCCTTCGCTCCGAGCGGGAGCGAGGGACCCTCCGCCGAATTGCCGCCGAATCGCTGGACGTGCCGCCCCTCTCCCGAGTGGCCACCCCAAGCACCTGCTTGTTCAGCTGGTGCCTGGAGCCGGCCCTGTGGGCATACCATGGATTTATATAGAGGCAATATGATATTTTCTTTCTTAATGATTCCCAACATTCTGTTCGCTTTTTTGACTGCCACATACATTTCCCTTGGATGTATGCATCTAAACTCCCATGAATCCACAGAACGGCAAGAAAACTAATTTCTGGAAGCCAGATTTCATCAATGACATCTTTATGACATTACCAGGTGGTTCTATGATTCAATATTATAAGAGAGCAACTAAATAAAATATTTGCCTATAAAGTGATTGGCAGGTTAAATGTAAACAAAGCTTTAAGGAACAGCTGGTGGCTTGTGGAAGATTTTGTAAAACAGTCTATTTAGAAAAAAGGCTCAAGTTTTGTGTTACTCTCCCTTTGTTTCTTTGCAAAAAACAAATATACAGACCAGGTCTTAATGTAAGAGTTGAATTGCTCTTGCTGTTTCTTACTCAATTAAGATATAATTCTTTGGTAGTGGCAAGGGAAAGTCAAATCAGTGAAGTCAATGGGACTACTTACCTGAATAAAGGGAGAAGGATTTGGCCCCAGCTGGTTCTTGTGAAAAGACTATTACTACACAGTAAACCTACTCCTCTGTGTGCTCCATGTGCAAAAGGAGTTCTAGACATGGAAAACTTGCAGGATCCGGTACAGAGATTAGGACTCCAGCTGGGAAAATAAACTCCAAGTTCTTACAGATTTTTGTTTTCCGTGCATATCTTTACTAATCGAGGAGGAAAGGTAACTATAGAGCAAGTGTCATGCAAACAATATTCTGTCTAAATGGAATATTTTATGAGGCAGCACAAAGCTCTTCAACCTTTAAGTGATCTCAAAACATTTCAGACAAAACTCCTGCATTTCACTAATGTACTACTTTTAAAGTGAAGCCTTTGACAGAGAAATGTAGATCTAATGTGGAAAGCACCTGTTTCAATGAAATCCGTTATTTCAACAATTAATATGGACTGTTTACATTTGTCCTTAGTTCCTAGCAAAGCATTTCCCG
The DNA here is from genome assembly GCA_003942145.1 of Platysternon megacephalum. Classification (NCBI taxonomy): domain Eukaryota; kingdom Metazoa; phylum Chordata; order Testudines; family Platysternidae; genus Platysternon; species Platysternon megacephalum. Next base: position 14,009,747 of record QXTE01000011.1, on the reverse strand, counting down.
CGGATGATATTAAATATCTGTGATACTACAACTTGATTTTCCATTTGGAATGCGGTCCTCATTCTAGATTCGTGTATCCCATCCAATGTTGCGAAGTTACTTTGTACCACGCCTAAAGAAAGCCACAAACACAACACTACCGCTTCACAGAGACTGCCACGAGCAGCGGACTGCCGGGAGGAGAAAGGAGCTTCGGGGCCAGGACGCCGCTACGGGCGGGGTGTGGGTGCTGGGAGCGCAGCCCGCCCGGGCAGTGGAACCCGGCGGGGAGAGCAGCGCTCGGCTCAGCCCAGCTCTCCTCGCGGCTGGCAGGGGGCTCGGGGCGGGGGAGCAGGCGAGGCGGGCGGTGACCCCGGGAGCCGCATCCGCCCCCGACACAACCCCGCTCTGGCTGGCTCCGGGGGCAGCGGGGCCAAGGGGGGGGCACATGGGGGTTATAGAGCGGGGCCGCCTGGGGCTCGGGGCCGCCAGTGTCCGGGCGGGGCCGCTGGGAGCCAAGGGCCGGGCGGGGGCTGCACCCAGCTGGGGCTGGCCCGGGCGCGTTTCTCCAGGGGCGTTTCTCCAGGGAAGTTTCTCCCGGTCGCTCCGGGCAAGCGGCGCCTCCAGCTCCGATTTCGGCCACTGCCCGGGGACGCCCCATAGCAGCTGCCCCGGCGGGGTGGGGGGTGCGTGTCCGTGCGCCGGGAGGCTGCCCACGCCCCAGCGCCCCCCTTACCTGGCCCTTAGCCCCCTGCCGGGCGCCTCAGGAAAAGTTTCGCGGCTCCAGGGCTGAGGCGCCGGGGACTTCGCTGCCGCTTCCTCAGGGCCCCGCGCCGCCAGCGAGCGGCCGCTTGGATTAAAATAGGCAGGGAGCCGCCAGGGGGCTGCGGGCGGCGCCAGCTCCGGGGCAGGCAGCGAGCGGCCGCAGCGCGCAGGCGCTTCCCACGGGCACCACCAGCCGCTGCCCGGCGGCGGAGACACCGGCGGGCTCCGGCCACGTGCCGCTCTCCGCGGCCGGCCCTGGGGGACAAGCGGAGCCCGCTCCCCCGCCCTCCAGCTGGCAGCGTTCCAGGGCTGGGCAGGTTCGCGCTGAGGTTGAGGCGGGCCAGCTCCTGCGCCTGGTGAGCTCGAGCGGAGCTGTGCCGCGGCTTCTAAAGGGAGGGGAAATGCGCCTTCCGCCCTAGCAAGCGCTTGCAGGTCTTGATAGATGCGAGCGAGCGAGAAGATAGTAGGTCCATGGCCCCAGCCGTGCTCCCCCACATTGACTTTTTTGCATTTGTCTTCTGCTGTGGTCCAAAAAACAACCCCCTCCTCCGCCCCAGCAAATACAAACCTGCAGAGAATGGAATGTGAGGAGCAAAGCTTCGTGTCCAACTTCTGGGATCATACCGGGTTAGCTTAGGCTGGGTGCATGAGCTATACCTTATATGCACCCATTGCGAGCCATTACGGCTATTGCTATATTAATGGAGAATAAGCAAGTCTTTAAAAATAAATAAATGTGACTGAATTTTTGTTAACATGAAGAGGCGCTTGTCCCCTTACTCACCTTGAGTAGAACCAATAGAAAACACAGGTATTTGCAGACCAAGGTATTACTCCACCTGTGGAGCCGAATCTGCTCCACAGTTACTAATATGTATACATTGCATTGGGATATATCAATAGTCTTACCTATCCCCAGCATTCTATAATCAGGAGCTGGGTGCCCCAAGAAAATAATGAGATATTTTAAAGTAATACATTTTATGGGTTCTGGTTTGCCTACGGCTGTCGGACCACCTCGGGTTCACATTTTCAAGCTTTTCTCTGCATTCATGAGGGTGTTTTTATTTTTAAAGGAAAGCTTAGGTTCTCAGATAAGAACATAATTCCTGCAGGTGAGGCTTTAAGAAAAAGCAAATATCACAAGTCTCAGGATAAAATCATGAGAATTAGCAATTGCATCACAGAGGTAGCCGAGATCATATAATTAAAACAATGACAATACACATTGCCTACCATTTGTTAACTTCTCTATTTTCCCCTCCCCATTTTATGATTCTTCATAATAGGGTAAGAGAACTGTAATAGTACCTTATGTTCATCATACCATGTGGGGCTCATTGTTGTCCACCACTTCTTCTGTGGCACTGTTGTGGAGGGAAGACAGTAGCCTCCCTCGGGGATGGAGTTCAGTTTCTTTTGAGAGCATCAGCAAGGAATTGCCCCTAATTAACAGTCAAAACCACAGTTCAGAATAAATAAAAAGCAGTTAACTTGTATTGCCAAAATACAGAATAGAGGGAAGAAATAAAAACAATCTTTAGAAAATATATACCTGTTATGGATTCGGGGCTAGATCCTGAACATCTTACCTTGACAAACTCCTTATTCAGGCCCAATGTGAAAAGAATTTACAGACTAGCCCTGAAGTGGAAGAGCCAGAATATTGCAGATTTTACTATGGTCCTAGCAGTTCAGAACTCTGTCATGTTTTTTCCTGACCTGATATAGCTGCAGCACTGCCAGCTGTGACAGATTGCGTCAGAGCCTGCTTAGCCAAAGAGCTCCTTTTATAAACTCCTTCTCTATCTTAAAAGTGATGTAAAGTGTCATCTATCTCCTCATTGGACAATCTAGGTACTTATATGCAACTGCTATCACAGACTGCCTCTCAGGTATTTAAAAACAGAATAACAATAGAACCAACTAGAATTACATCTTCCTTTAAACCGTTACCTTAGAAATGAATAGTTCTAGAGGACATAGTCTAACTAAACAAAAATCTAATTTCCTTCTTTTTTCTAGTTACCCAGCATATATTGCTCTATGAAATGCACTATGAAAATTATATTTCTTCATTACATGATTGTAATGCTTCTGTTTGTACCATCTTCAGTTGTCTTGTTTTAAAACAAACAAATGTGTTGCAAGATCTAATTAAAAGTGTTAACCCTGTGTTGATGTATATCTCTTTTAGTATGTTAATTGCAAATTCTAGTGGCCACTTTGTGGAAATATAATTTAGGGATTGACATAGACAGTCTTGTAATTCCAAGTTAATACATACAAATTGCAGAATATAAAATGCACAGTTCCAGTTGTTACAGAAGCCAACCCTCAGAGGTAATCAATTTTTTTTTTGTCAAGGTCCAAATTTCTTGGTCAAGATATAGTCAAGGTCCAAACTCCAGAGAAAATAATAATGATAATACGTAAATAAAAAGATTTCACAGTCCATTCAAAAGGGTCTGGCAGTCCAGATTTGGTCCATGGTCCACCTATTGACTACCCCTGAACTAGAGTTTGAGCTATGCACATTTTAAACATTAAGTGTGGGGAGCCTCAGTTGTGATTTCCAGTGATATAATATTATAGTGGCCAGCTGTGAGGACTGAGGCCCAATTCTGCAAATTAAAATATACAGTCAAAGTGCTGTGCCCACATGGAGTCCTGGTGAAAGAAAAGGAGTGGGTGCAGCAATCTACCTATGCATTTTAAATTGCAGAATTGGGACCTATTGCAACAACTTTCAGATCCACTTTCCATGGCTTCTCTCCATGTTTTTAGATATGAGCTCCAAATTTGTCAGAGAAGAAGACACATGCTTCCTCATTAATTTGTTCTCCTAAATACTTGAAAAATAGACCATCAGAATGATTAGCTCCAACAGCAGCCCTACATTACATAGATCCAAAATGCCATGGTCTGGCTACAGTTTACCTTTTTCAGGAAAAAACATACCTATCTAGTAGGTAATATTAAGTATATTAACCTAAAATTTTAATGATAGAGGCCTTTACAGCACCTTTCTAAACACCTGCCTTTTAGGTGTTGTGAACACAACTTTTAGGTAATATTTTTTTAAAGTTTCACCTATATTTTTGCAGTGTTTCCATTTCTGGACTCAATCCTGCGCTCCCTCTGAAGCCAATAGCACAACATAAATAGGAGGAGGATAGGCTTGGAAGGATTAGATTTTTATTATCAGTACACATCGATTTCACCATACACACACAAACCGACAAAAATATTTCCATCAATAATAGAAATTTACAGATAGGCAAGGTGGGAAAAATGCTGCTTGAGAACTTATTAGAGAGCTTGATTTAAGGATGTTTATTTTGTATATTGTGACATATGATGTTGACAATTTGTGTTTTACCAGTTGTAAAGCTTTAACTTTTTGAATCTCTACATCTGTTGTCATTAAATAATTGTTGTCTGACTCCACCCACATAATTTCTCACAACTGAGAAAATGTAAATAGATAAACATTTTAAAAATGCTTAAAAATAAACATCAATATTATCCCTCAAATTATAAAAAAAATACAAATCGAATTCAGCCAAGCTTGCTTTTGTGCCTGGAAGATAAAAGAGTTGACTTTGGTGGGACTTAGAATGAAGAAGATATTTAAACGTTTTGTGTTGTAATAGGTCCGAAGTGAGTCTATTGTGTTTATTGTTTTGCAGACACAAACTGAATTAAATGGGATGTCTCACATGCTTTAAGTTAAGCACGTGATTAAATGCTTTGCTGGCTCTGGGACTAAGCTTCGTTAACAAAATGTACACTGAAGTAAAGCATCTGGGATCTTAACTGGAAAGTAGTTACCAAGCTCTATATTTGTCACTGTATGGTATAGCTAATCCCTCCTTTCTCCACTTCACCCTAAGGATATGTCTATGCTACAGCTGTGCAGCAGTGCTGCTGTAGCGCTATAACGTAGACTCTTCCTACAGTGATGGAAAAGGTTTTTCTGTTGATGTAGATTCCCCCGCCCCCAGAGAAAGGTGGTTGCTAGGTCTACGGAAGAATCCTTCTGTTGACCTAGTCATATTTACACTGGGAGTTAGGTCCACTTAATTGCGTTGCTCAGGGCACACCATTTTTCACATCCCTGATCAATATAGCTAGGTCAAGTTATAGGTATAGACCAGGCCTAAAGCAGCTTGGGTGAAATCCTGGCCCCACAGAAGTCAGTGGTAAAGTTCCCATTGAATTCAGTTGAGCTAGGATTTCGCTGTAGTTGTCTGACATACTTTCCCCCTGCCCCCTTTTCCTAGAAGTAGCACAACATTCTAACATTTAATAAAAAAGTACTCCTTTCTGAGAGTGTGAAGTAGTATTCACTTGTTTTTTCTCAAACCTGATTTATATATTAGGTCATGAAAAATTCTTAATTCTAGCAACGCCATTTATTTGAGATTTCTACATTACTAAATCAGTGGTTATGGAGGCTTACATTTTTCCATGATTATTTTTATTGTTCCTTGCACTGTTGTGATCTTTGTCTCACGTATACAAAGTTCAGATATAAGGATAGAGTTGAAGGTTTCTGATCACTGGTTCACATTCATTTCCAGTTGCTTTAAGGATGTTCCTGATCCATTATGTTTATTTTTCATTGGGCTAATAACAGATGGGATAGAGATGAAGAGAAGAGAACTTCTGAAGTTTCTATGTTTCTCTAATTAAAGTATCTATAAAGATCCAATCATTCATATAAATCAGTATAACTGATGTGGGGAACTGACCTTGGGAAATTAGATTAATTAATATATTGGTTGATGAATTCTTACTGGTGATTCTTAATGATTCATGGTTTACTCATTAATTAAAAATGCTCTTCATTACTGGAGAAAGCTTTTTGGTAACTTATCTGTGAGATACTTTTCTAATTGTTCTTGGTCTCAAGGAATGACCAAGAAACCTAAATTCTTCCACAGCATGTATCATCCAGGCACAGTTAATGTACTATAATGCTGCCTATTTTAATCTACTCCGATCTATATCACATTTTCTAGCCATTTTGAAATTTGGGACGGAGATTACAAATATCCTTCTAGATTTAGTCTCAGTGCAGTACACTGGGATGCACGTACTGATGCAATAAACTGCATAAAAAGTGCACATTTGGTGGAATTAGTGTGGAAAAGGGCAAAAGTCAGTACTGATTTACTAACAAAACCATCACTGCTTTCAAATAGTTTATTAGGGAATCACAAAATAGGTAGAGAAGGGAGATCTAGATCAAGATTTTCAAAAGAGACCTGTCATTCTGTGAGCCTTCATTTTTGAGTCCCAAACTGAGACACCTGGTTTTCAGAATGCGTTGGGCATTTATTCACTGAAAATCAGGCCCTTATGAGATGTCCCAACCTCAAAAACCTGAGGACCTAAAAATCACATTTGAAAATCTTCGTCTTAGATCCCATCTTCCTGTAGGACAATTTCTCTCATGACTGATGCATATTACAAATATGAGTATACATACAAGATGAGTGGGAAAATAACAGAATGGATATAAAATTGCATAATGAAGATATACTTACCTTGCCTATCATGCTTTGAATCAGCCAGCTGAGTAATTAGTCTCCTCTTGGATTCATTTCAAAAGTCTTGTATTTTTTATCTGCCTAAAATGATTCATTCTGAGATCAAATGAAATAATAAATACAAAAGCAAATTACAACAGGCGTTGTCCCATGCAACAGTCATGCAAAATATAAATTACACATTTTTAACTGTAAAAAGTTCATGCACTTGTAAAAAAGTGTACAAAGGAAAGTCAGATGAATGACATCAAGGGTCTAATTGTTGGTTCCAAACTGCTGCCTTTGCACAGTTCTGCAACATAAAGCAGAAGTAATGCATTGCTGACAACCATCTACCCAGGAATTCCCACAGTGTAGGGGAATTCCTTAGGTGGCATAGAGCCAGTGCAGCAGCTATATTTTATCCTCCCCCTTCCCAGCTGCTGGTGTAATGGCGTGACCCTGTGCTTTGGCTATTCCCAGCTGCAGGAACAACTCCTTGGCAGCCAAGAGTAAGTTAGAACTCAGTGGTATCAAAGACTGCTGTTAGAGCTAACAGAATCAGCATGGACATATGAAAGTGAGGATTAGTATCAACCCATGAGACAGAACCCATCTATGACAGTGAAGGCATAAGGCTACATAAGAGAAGTAGAGACTCACCACCATGACTCATCTTACCAGGATCAAGGAAATCTGATTACTCCATAAAATACCAAGGTTGTCTTGCTATCTCCTTCTCAACAGCCCTGCCTCCAAACTAAAAAGCAGTAATTAGGTGACATCATTATGGTCAAGAGATGGTTTCTTGAGCAAGGACCTAAACACTGCTCATTTAAGGGATACTGACATCCTATCTTCCCTTGGAGAAGAATTAGTGATTTCCTCATGATGGGGTCAATAACGTAATGTTTGATAAAAATTTTTAGAAGGTAGTTCCCCTGGGTTTCTCACAACTCTATTTCTCTTCCTTTATCACTGTCAAGTCGCTCCATTTCCTGTATCTCTGACATAAATTAGTGAGAGGTTATTTTTTATTTTCTTAGAATATCTTGTGTTCACTAAATCTTCAGTGCACATGCTTTTTTTCTTTTCTGCATTCTTTTGTCCTCTCTGTCAATAAAGATAACTTAAAAAGCAAGAGAGGCTACTATAGTAATATGATAAAATATTTCCTTTAGAGGCTATAGCTTTCCCTCTCCCCCTCTAAGAATGTAATACTTCATTTTTTCAGGTCATCCTAAAGAAAAAGCCAAAATTATTTAGCATTCAGTATAATTCAAGACAGAGGATTTAGGACTCCACCTGTGTCATTATCTAAATTCTACTTTTTACTACTGACTAATAAAAGCAGGAAATGAAAAAAACCAGGTCCTATCTCAATATAATACAATTCTGTCGTTCATATATTGCACTACCAAAGAAACCAAAATTCAAATTATGGAGCAGTATTCATTCTCTGTTCCAGATATAACAGGTTTAATTTATGCAAAAGTTTCGTATGTCACTCAAAATGTTAAAGCTTAAAGTTCATTACTAGTTTTTCTCTTTTCTCCTGCGGGGGCTTTCAGATGACCACTGTAGTATTTGTGTATTTTACAGGATTCTTAGCTGAAAATAAGGTGTAAAGTGTTAGACGATAGTCTAGATAGGCTTTAACATTTAAAAGTGCCAGGGGTAGTACTTCGCCTCTGTCCAGGTGTAGTCCCAGATACAAGGTGCAGCAACTTGCTGGAGATGTAGGATGGAACCCTCTGCTTCTTAAATTTGGCTTGACTTAATTCTTCCTTCCTGGACTATTCTCAGCTACTAGGTCCCAGACCCACAAAAGGATGTAGGTGCCTAATTTCCACTTTTGAAAATCTCTTCTCAGCTGCCTAACTTTGGAGGCACCTAAAGCCCTTAGCACCTAAATGTTCACTGTAGAAGTCCCTTAGGCACCTAAATTTCTACCATTGGGCATGTGCACAGTGTAGCTACCTGAGTGCCTCTCTTACATCCAAGCCTGAATGGAATCCTCAAACCAGAAGACGACTTGTCTGCAGAGGCTGATCTGGTAGGTGTTCTCAAAGCATGCCCAACTCCACACAAAACAGCTAGGGGAGCTGGCTTCTCTTACAATCTTTAGCCCACTAGTTAGGGCACTCACCTAGGATGTGGGAGATCCCAGTTCAATCCCTCTCTCTGCTTGATAGAGAGAAGACATTTGGACATGGATTTCCTACCTCCAGGCTGAGCACAATAACCACTAGACCAGGGGTCGGCAACCTTTCAGAAGTGGTGTGCCGAGTCTTCATTTATTCACTCTAATTTAAGGTTTCGTGTGCCGGTAATACATTTTAACGTTTTAGAAGGTCTCTTTCTATAAGTCTATAATATATAACTAAACTATTGTTGTATGTAAAATAAATAAGGTTTTTAAAATGTTTAAGAAGCTTCATTTAAAATTAAATTAAAATGCAGAGCTCTCCGGACTGGTGGCCAGGACCCTGGCAGTGTGGGTGCCACTGAAAATCAGCTCGCGTGCCGCATTCGGCACGCGTGCCACAGGTTGCCTACCCCTGCACTAGACTATGGGGTATTCTGATGAGTGGTCTCTCTCCATCTTGCCTGTTGCAGCTCTTTCATGTGTATAAATATACAATGGGCCAGAGAGAGAGTATGAGAATGACTCTACAGTGCCAGGTTTATCATATCCCTAGAGAAATTAAAGAAATGTATTCCAATAACTTTCTTATAATGTTCACAAGGCATCCCCTCCAAAGCCAAGTCTTGTCATCCTGTATTATCTGACCTGGCTCTGATACTATTCAATATTTTCACTAATGACTTGGACAATGGAGTGCAGAGTATGCTTATACAATTTGCAGATGACACCAAGTTGGGTGGGGTTGCAAGCACTTCAGAAGACAGGATTAGAATTCAAATCAACTTCAACAAATTGGAGAATTGGTCTGAAATTAACAGGATAAAATTCAATAAAGACAACTACAATTAGACAGGAAAAATCACATGAATGACTACAAAATTTGGAATAACTAAGTAGTAGTTCTGCGAAAAAGGATCTGGAGATGATAGTGGATCACAAATTGAATATGAGCCAACAATATGATGCAGTTGCAAAAAAAGCTAATATTCTCAAGTGAATCAACAGGAGTGTCTTACGTAAGATATGGGAGGTCATTGTCCTGCTTTACTTGGCCCAGTGAGGTCTCAGCTAATACCAATTCTGAGCACCACACTTTAGGAAAGATGTGAACAAACAGAGGAGAGCCCAGAGGAGAGCAACAAAAATGATAAAGGTTTAGAAAAGACAACAAGGGGGGACCTGATAACTGTCTTCAAATAGGTTAAGGGCTGTTACAAAGAGGACAGGGATCAATTGTTCTCCATGTCCACTGAAGGTAGGACAATAAGTAATAGGTTTAATCTGCAGCAAGAGAGATTTAGGTTAGATATTAGGAAAAACTTGCTAACTGTAAAGATAGTTAAGCTCTGGACTAGACTTCCAAGGGAGTTTGTGGACTCCCCATGATTGGAACATGTTAGACCATCCCTGACAGGTGTTTGTCCAGGTTTACTTGGTCCTGCCACAGCACAGGGGGCTGCACTAGTGGATCTTTTGAGATCCAGATTCCAGGTAGAGTGACCGGCACCGTTTGGGACAAAGCCACCACTCCGCCCTGTCTTGGTCACCTCGGAGTGACCGCTCAGGCTCCAGCTCTGGTTCAGAGCGAGGTTCCCTGATGGTGGGGCAAGCCCCAGTACCAGCGGTGCCGGCTACATCGTCGGTATCGAAACTGGCCTTGGGACCTCAGGCTCAATGGCCGGCACTGTGGTACCCATGGAACCCGTGGGGCTTCACCCAGCCCTCCCAGGTCGCTCACTCGGTGTCTGGAGCCTCGGAGAGACCAGCTGCCTCTCTTTCCCACCGTCCCCCGGTGCACGAAGCCTCAGGGACAAGGATCCCGAAGGTCCACGAGGAAGTAGGGGAGCAAGCCACTGGGCCACCGATGGTCATGGAGGACCCTATGGCACCGGCATCTTCCTCGTCGTCACCAGACGAGGCCATAATGGGGCTCCCTCCCCCATTTCCTCAGGATGACGCTAAGGCACACCAGGAACTATTGAAGAGGGTCGCCACCAACCTGGGCCTTCAGGCAGAGGAGTTAGAGGAGCCCTTGGAGACTCTCTTCGATGTCCTCTGCTCCATAGCACCGGCCAGGGTGGCTCTGCCCCTTCATGAAGTGGTCTCAAAGATCACCAAGGCCCTGTGGCAAACTCCTTCCTCCTTGCCCCCCATCTCCAAGAGAACTGAGCGCAAGTATTTTGTGCCATCCAAGTGCCATGAGTTTCTGTACACCCACCCTGCCCCCAATTTCCTAGTGGTAGAGGCTGTTAACCACATGGAGCGACAGGGTCAACCCAGAGCTACCCCTAAGAATAAAGATTCCAAGAGACTAGACTGGTTTGGGCATAACGTTTATTCATCCTCTAGTCTCCAGTTGACGGTAGCCAACCATCAGGCCGTCCTGGGACACTATGACTTTAACATGTGGCAAGCCATGGCCAAGTTTGAGGGATCTCTTCCTGAGGCTTCTACAAAGGAGTTCCGGGCGATCATGGAGGAGGGCAGGAGTGCGGCCAGGGCGACACTCCAGGCGGCATTGGATGCAGCAGACACCGCCACCCAAACCATGGCCTCGGCTGTCGCTTTGCGGCGGAGTTCCTGGCTGCTCCTCTCCAGCTCAGCAGTTGATGCAAGACCTCCCCTTCGATGGGCAAGCTCTGTTCGCAGAACAGATGGACAATAAGCTCCATGGCCTCAAGGACTCCTGCACAACCCTGAAAATGTTGGGCCTGTATGTTCCCAGCCCTGCCCACAAGCAGTTTAAGCCTCAGGGGCAGGAGAGTCACTCTCGCCAGGAGCCTCCCCATAAGAAATCCAGAGGCTACAAGCGGCCTCCTAGCCACCAGCCTTTGTAGGCTTCTCAGTCCAGCTCAACCCGCAATAAGCAGGTGGGCAAGCGTCCATTTTGAGGGTACCTGGTCTTTTATAAGGACACCTTCCCAAGGTGGTGTCTACTTTCCATGTGAGCCAGGGCATCTTCCTTCCGGTCTTCTGCCCTAAGCCCCATGAGACTTGTGAAGAGAGGTGCTGCCATGCTTTGGACGGAAGAAGGACCCTAGCTTTCTACCTAGATCTGACAAAGCCTTTCCGTAAGTTGACTCAGCTTTTCATCTCTACAGCTGGTAGGATGAAGGGGGTTCCCAGTGTCCACGCAGAGGATTTCTAACTGGATCACCTCTTGCATTCAAACCTGCTACGAGTTAGTGGGAGTCCCTCTGCTGCCGATCGTCAGAGCCCACTTGACCAGAGCACAGGCATCTTCGGCGGCCTTCCTGGCACACTTCCCGATCCAAGACATCTGTCAAGCCGCGACGTGGTCCTCTGTGCACACATTCACGGCCCAGTATGCCATCACTCAGCAGGCCAGGGATGACGCTGGGTTCGGCCAAGTTGTGTTGCAATCTACACGTCCATGAACTCCTACCCACCTCCAAGGGGTACTGCTTGGGTGTCACCTAAGTTGAATGGACATGAGCAAGCACTCGAAGAAGAAAAGACAGTTACCTTTTTCCATAACTGGTGTTCTTCGAGAGGTGTTGGTCATGTCCATTCCACAACCTGCCCTCCTTCTCCACTGTCGGAATTTCCGGCAAGAAGGAACTGAGGGGGGGGGGAGCCAGTGGCCCCCTATATACTGCGGCATGTGCGTGCGACTCCAGGGGGTGCCAGAGCCGGATACTGCTGAGGGAAAAACTTCTGGCACCAGTGCATATGGCGAGCACACACACACCTAAGTTGAATAGACATGAGCAACACATCTCGAAGAACACCAGTTAGGGAAAAAGGTAACTGTCTTTTCAGTATTCACAAACATTCAGTTACAGTCTCTTTGAGACTGCCACCAGGGATCTTAAGTTGTGATGTTGGATTTTGTGTGTCAGATTCCTGGCTTGATTGGTAGTTATGAGTACAACAAGGTCTCCTGTCAATACAAGGCTCCCTGTTGCATTAATTGCATCCACCATGATTGCTGCCCTTACCATTTACTGCAGAGACTCCCAGTGTTTCCAGCACAGCTGCAGGTAACTGGGGTATTGTTATATTTAATTCAAAGGTATAAAAATAGAAATGCAACCATTTGAGTGTCTTCACTTTATTATGCTGCTAATAAATTATAAAGAGTATATCAAAATAAATATTCTTGAAACTACTTCCTAATGAATCACTTAGACAATGTGCCTATTTAGTTGTGTCGTTGATTAATTATATTTTTTGCTTCCTTTCTGGAATACAAATACTTTTTATTACAGTAATCCAAAGACAGTAAGAAAGACAGACTCATTGTTATGATCTTTCATTCAGCTGTGATTTGATAGAGTATCCCTTTCAGCATTTCTCGAGTATACTTGAATGGCTGCAAGTGGCTATGATACAAATGAAAGTTGATGTTACCCTAAGTACAACTAGATGAAAGATATTCTGTTCATCCAGTTTCAGATTTATCAGAGCACAGTCATTAAATACTAATATTGTCTGGAGCACTATGATAAATGCACAGCAAGCCATGCCAGCCACAGGCAGTATCACAGGGGATCCTTTTTACTAGATTCTGGTGCAGGTAGGTGAATTATTCCAGAATATTAAAAATGTCATTAGTTCTGAGCTTTAAGATATAGCTTTAAAAGTGGTCAGCATCACATTAAAAAAATAATTGTCAGTTTCAGTGGTTACAATTTAGTGATTGTGAAGTTCAGTGACTGACACTGTTACAAGGCATCATCACCTCCAATCTTTCTATAGATGACACCATTTTTTGCAAGTCTCAATGACAATCATTTATTTGCACAATGGGATTCAGAGCATTCTTGGAAAGGCAGCAGAGGTGATGAAAGGCCATAAGCAAGGAGAATGCTATTGGCCAGGATTTAAAGAAGTGGCCAATAATTTTAGGTGCCTCAAGTTTCAGGGGTCCAACTTGAGACACCTTAGAGGGGGCCTGATTTTCAGAAAGTGCTGAGCATCAACCCATTTTTTGGCAGCAAGAAAAGCAGTTTGGGGCTTAAGTTAATGCAGGTATTTAAAGTTCAATATTTAAAGTTTCATGGTCCCCATTGTTTTGTTGATTTTAGAGCATCCTTCAGATTCAAAGAAAGGATCATCTTCAGAGCAAATGACCATTGTTACTGGGTGGCTTCTAAAACCCTTTTAAATTTTTCAAAAGTTGTTCCTTACCTCCTGAGAAACACTCAAATGATTAGTTTAGTATATTCCAGTCCGCAAAGCCATGTAGAGGATCTATTCAACAGAAAAAGATGTGACGTTATAGGAGAGTAGAGAAATCTGTAACATTCCAGCTATCTTATAACAGTGACTAATCTTCAGTTCATATTTGATTTGTGAATGAATGCTGGCAATTGGCTGGTACTCGCATTCAAGTATGTACAGAATACAAAAGTTATTCTTTGTTCTTAGCTAGTGAACTGTGTGTTAGGTGTGGTGTCGCAATGGCTGCTATTTTACCTCTGAAATGCCACTTTGTGGATTCCCTATAAATTAGGCATCAGAGTGCACCTCATTTCTGAAAATGTCAGAAGGGATTCTCTCCAGCTTCCAGATGCCCTCTATTCTACTTCCTCCTGCCACCTAACACTTTCTGCCCCTACTTGGTACTTGGATTCACTAACTTGCTGATTTCCACTTCATTGTGTTACTCATTATTGCAAATGCCTCTGATGAACAAATGTCTCAGAACAGCATGTACATAAGCAGCTTCTCTAGTACCAATAAAATAGCCAATTAACAATGATGGGGGTGGGAGAGAAAAATAATCAATAGAATAAGCCATAATAATATTTATATAAAGAATCAGCTGACCAGGATAACAGATTCTTGATGTCCCAGATACCTTAGGTTTGTTGTGATAATTGGGCCTACCAATTTACCCTGTTTGTGAATTCAACTGTAAAAAGTGAGTGTAAGTTCATAAGAAGTCACAATAACCTATAACAGGGATCGGCAACCTTTGGCACACGGCCCGCCAGGGTAAGCACCCTGGCTGGGCCAGTTTGTTTACCTGCCGCATCCGCAGGTTCGGCCGATCGCGGCTCCTACTGGCCGCAGTTCGCCATCCCAGGCCAATGGGGGCTGCAGGAAGCGGTGCGGGCCAAGGGATGTGCTGGCCGCATGCCAAAGGTTGCCGATCCCTGACCTATAACAACAAATGTTGATGGGAAAAGGACTGAAAGGGACACAAAGACTGAATTAGTCCAAGCAAAAAGGCCTGCTGATGTAACTCAAGAGCTGTGTTAAGATCATGCCTGGTAAACAAGAAAAGCGTGGAACCAGAAATCAGTGAACTAAAATTGGTGTGTCAGAAATTAAGTCCAATTGGTGGACAAAATAATAAGATGGGCTATTGCACCCATTATTCCCTTTGTGGGCCTTTAAAGAGAGACTCTGGGGAGAAATATGGACTAGGTGAGTGAGCTACACCATCCTGACTGCCACCCCCACCATCTCCTGGGATGCAAGGCCTTCATTGTCCTGATTCTGAGACATGTCCTGACCAGAATGGGCCAGAGAGAAGGATCTAGATGACATCGTCACCTCCACCGGCCCCAGCTAAATCATCACCACCTTGGATGAAACAGGATTGGACTTAAACAATAGCAGCAGCAACAACAGCTTTAGCCCATCTTAACTAACTTTCTCTTTCCCCAAAAGGACAGTTATCATCTTTGATGTCATCTACAACTGTCACACAGGAGGTTTTTCTTCCAAAAATTCCCTCCAGCTAAATGGATAGGAACAAGAGATGTTGTTAAAATGCAGGCCTTATTTATTACCTGGCATTTCAAATGCTTTAACTGTTTTTCCTTCCTTTCTTTATCTTAAAAAAAAAAGGTTACAGTGGATTTGTAATGGTGTGTTTACCATGGTTCTAAGCAGGCTGAGGTCTCTGTATCCTGAACCCTGACATTGTTTAACACTGTTTAATTTTGGACACTGCGTCATGTTAACACCTTTGCCCCATTTATTCCATCTTAATTACTACAACAGGTTATACATACACACACCAATGCTTAGAGAGAGATGAACAATAAACTATACCGAAGATTACTGGGACATCAAGAATATCAGTTATCCTGCCTGGTTCATTGTTTTTAACACGTTAATTCATGTTAACATACTCCTTTCCTTTGTTCTGGGATTGACAAGGAGATTATCTTTCAGCACAGCTGATTTCCCCCCCACACATTTAGTTGCTTACTTAAGGAAAAAAAAAAGCTGAAATACTACTTTTAGGAACATTTTTCTGAGTTTGCTGCATTGATTTATAGACTCAAAGATGTTTTTATTGCTAGTCTTTTCTGGCATGAACATTGTAATTTATGGCATGCATTTTGGCTAAAACCATTCACAGACAAAATAGCAGCAGCCAGATTCCAATGCCAGTTACATAGATTTAAGTACAGAGCAAATGGAGTTACTCTGGATTTACACCAGGGATTGGCAACCTTTGGCACGCGGCTCGCCGGGGTAAGCACCCTGGCAGGCCGGGCCGATTTGTTTACCTGCCGCGTCCGCAGGTTCGGCCGATCGCGGCTCCCACTGGCCGCGGTTCGCCGCTCCAGGCCAATGGGGCTGCAGGAAGCGGCGCAGGCAGAGGGATGTGCTGGCTGCCGCTTCCCGCAGCCCTGATTGGCCTGGAGCAGTGAACTGCGGCCAGTGGGAGCCGCAATCAGTCAAACCTGCGGATGCGGCAGGTAAACAAACCGGCCCGGCCCACCAGGGTGCTTACCCTGGCGGGCCGCGGGCCAAAGGTTGCAGATCCCTGATTTACACTGATATAACAGCAGAAGCTGGATTGAGGTATTTAGAAATTAACAAACTGAATTTTATTTGTAAGGTTGTAAAATAGTTGGGTTAAGGACTTCCAGCTGCATGTCTGTACAGGGCCTAGCACAATGGGACCCTGATCTTTGATTAGGGCATGTAGATGCTACTGTAATACAAATAATAAAAAACTTGCAACAAGGCAGGGCTTCTCCCCAGCTTGCTAAGGGACTCATTGCCACACCCACACTCTCTTTTAGGTAGTTTTATTTCTCAAACATAAGCAACAAAACAAACAAAAACAGTTCTTCAGCTCACCCTGGTCTACAATCCCCAGGGTCTGACTGCCTCCCCTCCTCACCCCTCCCTGGGAACTCTAGCAGTCCTCCTGTTTCCTAGCTCTGACTCACCAAGGTCGGATTCTCCTTCCTCAAGCACCCTCTTTTAAAGCCTCATCTGGGTCAGCTGATGTGACATAGGCTTGCTGACCCTGCTCCCTCTTAAAGGGCCAGTGTCACTTTGTGACAGCACTGTTGAAAAATCACTGCTTTTGAGTGAATTGTATTAACAGAAAATTATAATCAATATATCCAAACATGATTTAGATGCTCAGGTACCATAGTGATAGACACAATAAAAGAACCAGAACAGAAGAGAATATCTTATATTATAATTCTTCCCAATTTATATGCTAAGTATTAGATGCCTCTTTGAAGTTAATAAAGTTACACCAGGAATGAATTTGGAGCCATATGTTTTAAACAAGTAACATACAATCTACTACAATACATAGCATTCTATTTTTGGGTTATTATCTTCAGTGGATACAAAATATTGCACAGGAACATAAGTTATGTTTTAAAATTACGTATTCTAAGACAGAGAATTGTTTTAAGAATAAAGAAATAATAGTGAAGAAAATGGAGAACTTTATCCCTGTGGAGTAACACTATGTCTCAGTCTGCTGCCATCCTGTAAATCCTGCTCACATTCAGTGGAAGAAGTAAGAAGCCAGCCAACATCCAGAAATCCACTTCTGGCTGAGGCAGATTAAATGGGCTGATTCTAAGGGGATTTTTTTGTTCACCAAGAAAGATGAAAACAAGAGAGGTATTGGGCTTGATTCACCTATGTGTTACACTGGTTTAAAGCCAACCCAATGAAATCAGAGTTACAATGGCATCATACCACCAATGTAAAGGATGGAGAACCTGATCAGTTCCTATGTTTATAACAACCCGGGAAGTTGAGTCCTTAATTGCCACTGACTTCAGTGGCAAAGGAAGACACAGGATATCACAGGATCAGGCTTGAACAACATGGAAAATCACACCAGACTGCAAATTGTTCATGAAAGAAAAAGAACACAAGAACTAAATAGTGTTTGGACTGCTGCCAGTTGTTAGTTACATGCTGTGATATTATGCATGGGACCACAGAGAAAGCTCTGTGAAGGCAACCCCTCAAAAGACTTGTTTACATTAGGAACACTTGATTAAAAAAATCTCCCCCCTTCCGTTGTTAACAATAGTGCAGCTGCAGTGGTGTTAGCAACCTTAGGATCAGTGGTAAAGACAAGACTCCTGTGGTCACAGCCTTTCTTAAACGCCATACTGATTAGTTCCTAGGTCTTGTCAAGATTCCCCACCATTGCTAACATCAGTAAACCTGCTGAGACTACAGTACTATCTGCAATACGAAAAGGCATGATGTTAACTAACATTTTAATGTGATGTGAAAATGGGTCATTCTTGTTTCAAAATGTGTCCATTGGTCATGGACCTACCAAATTCACGGCCGTGAAAAAAAGGCGTCACGGACGGTGAAATCTGGTCTTTTGTGTACTTTTACCCTATACTATACAGATTTAACTGGGGAAACCAGCATTTCTCACAGTGGGGGTCCCAACCCAAAAGCTTTTTTTTGGGGGGGGGGGGTCACAAGACTATTGTAGGGGGGAAGCAGTATTGCCACCTTTACTTCTGTGCTGCCTTCAGAGCTGGATGGCTGGAGAGTGGCAGATGTTGGCTGGGAGCCCAGCTCTGCAGGCAGCACCACAGCCAGCAGCAGCACAGAAGTAAGGGTGGCTGTGACGTTGTGCAGTCTATATGGTTTTATAAAAACATGATAATAAGTGAATATAATGTAACTGGAATAGTTTTATAAAAACATAAGTGAATATAATGTAACTGGAATATGCTTCAAGCAAAAGGTATCATTACAAAGCTTATAATCTACTGAGTGTGATCATCCTATTTGTATAAATGTATCACTCTTGTATCTAAAACTAGAAATATAAAATATAACTCTGAGGGCCTATTGTAATTATGCAAAGTGTGGGCCATTAATGGTGGTTTGGAATCTTGATGACTCCCATTAACCAGGACCATTGTCTGCAGATGGCTGTATTTACCTGTGAGTCTTCCTGTATATGTGTGTGCTGGCAAGTGGGTAATGAAGTCTTACAGTGACATGTGATCATGTCACCTGAACTGGAATCCATCTTTAACCTGGTGTTTTTCCAGTGAGGGGGGGTGGAAACCCAGAGGGACAAAGAATTCCCGCCTTATGCAGAAGATATATAAAGGGGTGGAAGAGAACAGAGGTGGAGAGGAGTCATCATGAAGAATCCCCTAGCTATCACCTGAGCTGGAACAAGAGCTGTACCAGGGGAAAGAATTGTGCCCAGGCCTGGAAGGTGTCCAGTCTGAGAAAAAACTTACTGAAGCATCTCTGAGGGTGAGATTAGATTTGGGGCAGGTAATCCAGACCCTGGGTCTGTGTTGGAGCAGATGGGTGTGTCTGGCTTCAGCAAGACAGGGTGCTGGAGCCACTGAGCTGGCGCCACTGAGCTGGCAGGGAAAACAGGAATAGAAGTAGTCTTGGTACATCAGGTGGCAGCTCCCAAGGGGGTTTCTGTGATCCAACCCCTCACAGTGGCAATACCATACCATGACACCCTTACTTCTGCACTGCTGCTGGCAGTGGTGCTCAGAGCTGGGCTCCCAGCCAGCAGCCGCAGAGCTTCCTGCAGCAGGGGGAGGTTCCTGGAGGTGGGTCTGACCTGGCCCCAGGAGCAGCCCCTGCAGGGGAAGAGGAAGTCCCGTCCCTCACCAGCAGCTGGAGTCTGGTGTATGGTAGGAGCCCTTGGCCAGGGTGCCCCAAGCCCTGCCCCTCCCTGGCTCCAGCGCTCTGGGGTTAAAGGGGCTTTGGGCTGGCTGTGTGTGTGTGGGGTGACCACAGAAACACCCCTCCCCCCCCAACCATGACACCCTGGGCAGTCACCCACATCTCCCACCCATAACGCCAGCCCTGCCCCCCCCCCAAAGTTAGGACCCTCCATATCATGCCACCTTCCCTTCTGCACTGCTGCTGGTGGTGGTGCTGCCTTCAGAGCTGGGCACCCAGCCAGCAGCTGCCATTCTCCAGCTGCCCAGCTTTGAAGGCAGCCCCTCCCCCAGGAACAGCGCAGAAGGGTGGCAATACCGCAACCCCCCCCCCCCCCCCCCCCCCCCCCCCCCCCCCCACCCCCCCCCCCCCATAACTTTTTTGACCCTCCTCCATCCCTGCCTTTTGGATTGGGACCCCCAGGGTTACAACACCTTGACATTTCAGATTTAAGTATCTGAAACTGAAATTTAAGATTTTTAAAATTCTGACTGTGAAATTGCCCAAAATCAACTGTGAATTTGGTAGGGCCCTAGTCATGGTTAATTGTAGGAACAACTTAAGGTTAACCATGATTTGCCCCTACACTCTGTTGCATATAAACACTATGCTAGTTAAAACATTTTAACATCTTTTAACCAAGTATATTTTCCTAGTGCACATATTTCTTTGGTCAGATCAGATTTATTGGTGTTACCAATAGTGGGAAATTTTTATAAAGCTTCCCTAGTATAGACCAGACTATTGAGTTTCCTGGGCTCTCTGTCCTTCTCCCGAAGGTTTTTCTAAAGAAAGGTATGAAATAACTCATTGTCTCTAAAAGCTGATGTGCATTATTCCTTATTCATATGCCACACAGTTAAAGCTATACCACTCTCTTTTTGACATAGTGGGTTGCCGTGGAAGTGTGATGTCACAAAGAGGATGATAAACTTCTGAATTATGACAAGTAAGAGCAGATGAACTCTTAAAGCAAAATATCCTATTTCCTTTAAAGTGTCCGTAAGTACTCAAAAAATAAAAAGGAATTATGAAAATACGGAACATGCAGAATTGTCTATAAATAGACTTGCTTCATAAGACAGCAGATGCTCTTTACAATAATTATTAAATATAACTGTCATTACTTCTGCAAGTTCAATCTGTCAGAAAATTAAAGCAAGGGGCTCCTCTAAGTTCTTGTAGGTGTTTGGTTTAATTATATTTGATCCTAACCTGAATGAAATAGCAGTAGAATTGTTGTGTATGGGATGGGGGGAGGGGGGGTGAGTGCAAGAGAATTTTAAACTAGATCTATCATGAAAAATGTGTTACTGCTGCACCTAAAGAAAAATATCTTGGCATGCTGATGTCTGTGAAAAAGATGGATGCAGAAAACATTTATGAGTTCAAAGATAACTACAGATAAGATTCCATGGAAAGATTGCCAAGAGAATTTATTTTGAATTTCTTAATTCACAAATGCTCTGAATCAAAAAGTGGGTTAAAAAAAATAGGCTCCAAAAACAAAGGGACAGCTTCTCAAGAGATTAATTACTCTCCAGATCTGCAAAGTAACTCTGAAGCCACCATCAATTCCACACGTACATACAATGCTAACCAAAGAGCTTTGCATAATAAAGCCTCTGCTACTAGAGATTTTTTTTAATCAATTTGGCACATAGGCTCCTTCATTATAATCCAAGGACATGAAACATTTGAGATAAATAAAATGCCATGATATGATCAGAACTGTATGTTTATTTATTGTTGCAGGACAGATTTTCTTTTGGAAATCAAAGGAGTATCTCGGGCTAATGTCTAGATTCTATACATAGGCACAGCAACAGTGGAGTGTTAAAGCATACTTGATTACATGAATATTGGGTTAGCTCCATCAATCATGCATGCTATGCAGCAGACCTATAGCAGAGAATAACCTCCAAATTCCTCATCCAGTGCAGTCAATGCCCCAGTAAAACCTATGTGGGTGAAACAAGACAATCACTATGATTTCGAATGAACTCGCACAGGAAAATGATCAGAGACAAAAAAACACCCTATCACCTGTGGGTGAATATTCTTCTCAAAGTCATCACTCTATATCTGACCTATCAATCCTCAAAGGAAATCTGAATAACACTTTCAAAAGATGAGCCTGGTACCTTAAATTAATTTCTCTGCTAGACACTAAAAACAGTGGTCTTAGTAAAGACACTAGATTTGTGGCTTATACAACAATCTAAGGCCATGTCATAGAATCATAGAATATCAGGGTTGGAAGGGACCTCAGGAGGTCATCTAGTCCAACCCCCTGCTCAAAGCACGACCTAATCCCAACTAAATCATCCCAGCCAGGGCTTTGTCAAGCCTGACCTTAAAAATCTCTAAGGAAGGAGATTCCACCACCTCCCTAGGTAACCCATTCCAGTGCTTCACCACCCTCCTAGTGAAAAAGTTTTTCCTAATATCCAACCTAAACCTCCCCCACTGCAACTTGAGACCGTTACTCCTTGTTCTGTCATCTGGTACCACTGAGAACAGTCTAGATCCATCCTCTTTGGAACCCCCTTTCAGGTAGTTGAAAGCAGCTATCAAATCCCCCCTCATTCTTCTCTTCTGCAGACTAAACAATCCCAGTTCCCTCAGCCTCTCCTCATAACTCATGTGCTCCAGCCCCCTAATCATTTTTGTTGCCCTCCGCTGGACTCTTTCCAATTTTTCCACATCCTTCTTGTAGTGTGGGGCCCAAAACTGGACACAGTACTCCAGGTGAGGCCTCACCAATGTCGAATAGAGGGGAACGATCACGTCCCTCGATCTGCTGGCAATGCCCCTACTTATACAGCCCAAAATGCCGTTAGCCTTCTTGGCAACAAGGGCACACTGTTGACTCATATCCAGCTTCTCGTCCACCGTAACCCCTAGGTCCTTTTCTGCAGAACTGCTGCCTAGCCACTCGGTCCCTAGTCTGTAACAGTGCATGGGATTCTTCCGTCCTAAGTGCAGGACTCTGCACTTGTCCTTGTTGAACCTCATCAGGTTTCTTTTGGCCCAATCCTCTAATTTGTCTAGGTCCCTCTGTATCCTATCCCTACCCTCCAGCGTATCTACCACTCCTCCCAGTTTAGTGTCATCTGCAAATTTGCTGAGAGTGCAGTCCACGCCATCCTCCAGATCATTAATGAAGATATTGAACAAAACCGGCCCCAGGACCGACCCTTGGGGCACTCCGCTTGAAACCGGCTGCCAACTAGACATGGAGCCGTTGATCACTACCCGTTGAGCCCGACGATCTAGCCAGCTTTCTATCCACCTTATAGTCCATTCATCCAGCCCATACTTCTTTAACTTGCCGGCAAGAATACTGTGGGAGACCGTATCAAAAGCTTTGCTAAAGTCAAGGAATAACACATCCACTGCTTTCCCCTCATCCACAGACCCAGTTATCTCCTCATAGAAGGCAATTAGGTTAGTCAGGCATGACTTGCCCTTGGTGAATCCATGCTGACTGTTCCTGATCACTTTCCTCTCCTCTAAGTGCTTCAGAATTGATTCCTTGAGGACCTGCTCCATGATTTTTCCAGGGACTGAGGTGAGGCTGACTGGCCTGTAGTTCTGTCTACACATACAGCCCTGCACCGCTGCAGTGCGTCTGATGAAGACGCCCTATGCCCATGGGAGAGCTCTCTTCTGTCAGCATAATAAAACCATCTCTGCGAGTGATGGTAGCTCTCCCTCCGACATAGTGCTGTCCACAGCAGCGCTTATGTCAGTGTAACTTATGTCGCTTAGGGGGGTGGCTTATGCACACCCCTGAGCAACATAAGTTATGCCAACATAAGCTATAGTGTAGACATAGCCTAACTCACTAACTCCCCTTTTTGTCCTATGACTACAGGAGTGTTAACGGGCCACTTCATCTTGAAGGGTCCCTTAGAATATGTGCTAACTACTTGTGGTAAAGTATCTGCTTGAACTTCTATTTAGCTGTGACACTCTGACTACCTTTCCCAGACCAGAGGTAGAGCTCTGTGTAGCTCGAAAGCTTGTCTCTCTCACCAATAAGGA
Source organism: Platysternon megacephalum (assembly GCA_003942145.1). Lineage (NCBI taxonomy): Eukaryota > Metazoa > Chordata > Testudines > Platysternidae > Platysternon > Platysternon megacephalum. The sequence goes on along the minus strand of QXTE01000011.1, from coordinate 13,986,341 downwards.
TCCAATAAAATATGACCTCACCCACCTTGTCTCTCTAATATGCTGGGACCAACATGGCTACAACAATACTACATATAAATTCTGGTTTGGCAGACTCCCTAGAGGAGCAGAAATAATTGACCTTTACTTTGGATGGCCCCTTCTGGCCAACTCAAGGTTCTCGCAAAGGGCATTCTGCATTGCTATCCCAACTACAGGTAATTCATTATAAAACCTTTTATAATCAGTTTCTAATGTCTTAAAAACATCATTGAAGTAGTATTTGTTAGCAACCACTGATTAGCCTATCTGAAATAGACATATCTACAATAGGTTATATAAATCTTGTAAAGGCTCGATTCTGATCTGTCATGGGGTTTTCTATAGTGTTCAGCACTATAGTATGTAAGCACTTGTTAGGAAAACTAAGTCTACATGGTGAAGTCTCTACCTGATATCATGTTGTCTCTGCTCTTCCCACCCCTGGTTATAGGAGGCTCTGTGTGGGATATATATCCATAATTTCATTTCTTTCTTCTCCTGCCATATCATTACAGCTACAATAGGAAGGCTCTCTCAAAGGGAGGGCCGCCTTCCAGTGTTCCTTAAAGTTAGCCTGACCTCCAACAATCTTGACCGAGAATGCTTTGGGGCCGGTTAAATTGTCATAGCTTAATTGAAGCCGGTGGAATTATGACAATTTACACCAGCTGAGGATCTGTCCCTTTATCTTCAGCTCTATTACACTTCACCCTGCACTGCAGTGTCCCACAGAAGCAGAGCTATATGCTGAATGAATATCATGCAATTTATGTAAATTTAGGAAGGATCAATCTATTTATAAGGTAGGGCTTCTGTTGAAATTTCTTATGTTTAACCAATTGGTCAAAAGAATTATTTTTACACTGTCTATGGTATTTTTGATTAACTCTGAAACAGCATGATAGTCAGCGTGTGCCTATATTTTACAAAACACAAAATGAAAGAGCCAGGAAGAAATAGTTAACATTCTCTAAGAGAAACTGCAGTGAAATGGAGTACACTTCTTCTTCCATGTGACAGTTGTGTTTTGGGTTTTTTGGAAGGTGGATGGGGGGGAGAGGGTAAGTAAAACCCAAGGTGATCTTCCTCTTACAGTATATTAAAATCTGACTAGAATTATGTAGGGCAAATTCTCTTCCAGCTACAGCATGTTGTGAAGGAAGAGGGAATTTTAATTTTGATGAGGGAGGTTAACAGGGCACCATAGGTAATAAATTATGCTTAAAATACATTAAATAATCACTCAAACCCATAAAAGATTTATTGTTAAAGGAGCTGACAACAGCTGTTAATCATAATGTTTTTGTTGCCCAACTGTCTGATGGAAAAGAGAGTACTTGTCTTATCCCTTTAAAGCAGGGATCGGCAACATTTGGCACATGGCCCGCCAGGGTAAGCACCCTGGCGGGCCGGGCCGGTTTGTTTACCTGCCACGTCTGCAGACTCGGCTGATTGCGGCTCCCACTGGCCGCGGTTCGCTGCTCCAGGCCAATGGGGCAGCGGGAAGCGGCAGGCTGAGGGATGTGCTGGCCGCCGCTTCCCGCCGCCCCCATTGGCCTGGAGCGGCGAACAGTGGCCAGTAGGAGCCGCGATCGGCCGAACCTGTGGACGCGGCAGGTAAACAAACCAGCCAGGCCTGCCAGGGTACTTACCCTGGCGGGCCATGTGCCAAACGTTGCCAATCCCTGCTTTAAAGAGACATAGTCGGGGAAGTAATATATTTTATTGGACCAACTTCTGTTGGTGAAAGACACAAGATTTCCAGATTACACAGAGCTCTTCTTCAGGACCTGAAGAAGAGCTGTGTAGATCGAAAGCTTGTCTCTCTCACCAACAGAAGTTGTTCCAATCAAAGATATGACCTCACCCACCTTGTCTCTAATGCCCTGGGATCATCACGGCTGCAACAACACTGCAAACAACAATGGAAGATTATCCCTTTCAGGTCATTTCCCTGAGAGTCACTGTAACACTACAGTAAGTGAACGAAAATTGACTAAAAAATGGAATGGTATAAACCGAATTATCCAAGTGATGTAAAAGACAAAGAACTCTCTCAATAGGCTCCTAATAACTTGTTTGTGGGTGGGCAGAGGGTGTCGTATCTGAAATGGAATATGGATTGAGATATATGCTCTTTGCCCCTCAATGCATATACTAGCTCCCATTAATGTGAATAGGAATTACAACCCTCCAGTGAAGGGAACTTGTATCACTATTAGTCTGATTTTTTTCATGACTATTGGAATTTATAATACCTTTTATCTTGCTAGCTAAGGGGCCCATAGTGGAACCCCTCTTCTTATCAGACAGCACTCACTCTCATGTATAGGCCCACTCAAGTCAGCGAGACCACTTGTGTAAATAGTAACCAGCATAAGGGCTGCCCTTCTGAGCCCTGAAAGTGCTTTATCAGCATTACAGAGATCAGATGATGTGCATATACTCCACAGGTGCACCTCAGTAGATAGAGGAGGGGTGGGCAAACTTTTTGGCCTGAGGGCCACATTGGGGTTGCAAAACTGGATGGAGAGCCGTGTAGGGAAGTCTGTGGCTCCCCAAACAGCCTGGCCCCCGCCCCCTATCTGCCCCCTCCCCCTTCCTGCCCCCCTCAGAACCCCTGACCCATCCAACCCCCCCTGCTCCTTGTCCCCCTAACTGCCCCCTCCTGGGACCCCCCCACATCCAACCCCCTCCCCCCCCCCCTGAGAACCTCTGCCCCATTCAACTGCTCCTACTAAAGTCAATGGAGTAAAACTGACATGGGAGAAAAATACGGCCCAAAGAGACCAGAACAGATTATGAAAAGTTTTGGGTTAATGTAGACCACATTTTAATACAGAGCTTGTCTCTGGATCAGGTCTACTCCCCATTGGTGATTGCAGAACATCTTTGTGGGAACTATAGCAATTGCTTACAAGGAAAAGTAGTATTAAGAAATTTTTAATATAGTAGCTGACTTTTAATGCAGCTGAGCAGCTGGAAGTAAGAGAGAGTGAGTGCCGTGTAATCAGCCAGCTCTTCATGGACCACCAAAGGTCCATCAACCACAGTGTGACAACCTTTGGGCTATAAGAAATGTTTCAATGAATGTTCTTTAGCTAGGTACCTACCACCCATGGATTCAGAGTAATTACAGATGGAAAAGAATTGTTAGGTAATTTAGGCCTGGCCTACACTACAGGTAGGTCGACATAAGGCAGCTTATGTTGACCTAACTCTGTAAGCGTCTACACTGCAACGTTGCTTCTGCCATGTAAATCACCCATTACACCGACCTAACACCACCATCTCCACGAGAGGTGCAGTGCTTAGGTCAATGTAGTTAGGGGGATGAAGTGTCCGTGTAGACACTGTGTTACTTACAGTGCCTGTTGGCTGTCAGCCCTGCGCGGGACTCACAGCTGGAGCCTTGCCACCGGAACCCCGAGCTGGCAGCCTCATGTGGGGCTCATAGCTCAGGCTGTCAGTCTCCCACCGTCCCCACTGCCCCAGTGAAGTCAGTGCAAGCTCTCCTAGCGAGGCTGCGCACCACCGGCAGAAGGAGGGTAGTGTGGACATGAAAAACAGCAGCGATTACTGCGGTGGCTGTACATCAACCCAATTTAGGTCAACTTAATTTTGCAGTGTAGACCAGGTGTTAGTCCTCACCTTGCCACTGAAATATTGTAAAGATGCAAATTGGAAGTCCAAAGACATAAGGGCATGGCCTGAGAATGCACTGGTATCAATGTTAGCATTGACAGTGCAGTTAATTAAGTTGAGAGAAAAAATTCTAAGGCAGTTGGGCTAATTAGGTGGCAATTGCCAAATGGGCCTGTATCAATAATAAGTGCCAGTAGAGCAAAGGATCTGCAAAGGTTTAAGCTATGTCTACACTGCAGACCTTACAGCGGCACAGTGTACCCTGCAGCTGCACCACTGTTAGGTGTCCCGTATAGCCGTTCTATGCTGGTGGGAGGGAGCTCTCCTGCCGGCAAAATTAAACCACCCCCAATGAGCAATGGTAGTTATGTTGGTGGGAGCATCTCCTAGAGACATAGCGCTGTCCACACTGGCACTTTTGTCGGTGAAACTTATGTTGCTTGGGGGTGTGGTTTTTTCACACCCCTCACAGACAAAAGTTTTACCGACAAAAGTACTAGTGTAGACATAGCCTTATATACTTGCAATAACAAATGTTGGCATCAAAAGCTTCTCTCTGAACAAAAGAGAACTGGAAGAACTCAGGAGAATCCTTGGTGGATCCATACATCATCACCATACTACTACTTAGCACTTACATAGCTGTTTATATTCAAAGATCACAAAGCTCTTTACAAAAGAGGGCAAGTTTTATCTGTAATTTATAGTTAGCTTGTTAACTGTTTCCAACTTCGAGGGCCAGTCCATGTTAGAGAGATTCAAAATGAATCAAAATGCTGGTTTTCTTAACTACCCCAGTGACTATACACATATATATTGATCATATGTAAGAGAGAGAAACTGAAGCATTGGAGTACTGGTTATAGTGAAAATGACTGTATCCTGAGTTGAAAAACTCATCCAGGGTGGAATATAAAGTTTAAGGCAAAACTGCAGATGATACCCTTTGAAATATATATATTTACCTAAATGTAGATGGCATCACTTATCCTTTGCTATGGCTTAAATTCGGCTCAAAATGTAGCACCAGCAGTAAGAGGGACAGGCAACTTGAATAACTAAGTGAAAATATTTCCTCTGATTTTACACTGTTTCTCACATTTGAGTTCCCCCCCCACACTCTGAATATTCTTGGCCACCCCTTCAGAGCTCAAAGCTCAGTTCTACTCTGAAAAGTAACTATCAGTGCAAAAGATCTGCTCCCTCTTTGCATTTAGAGATGATTCTGATTACAGTAGTAAGTAGTAAATTTTACTGCTTTTTAGTCCCAACACAGCCAACCACACCCTTAAGAGTGCAATCTGAATTCTATCCCTTCTTTTGCATCATCAACAGAACTGGTTTCTAAATTCCAGTGATTATACTGCAGCAAGGCAATTGAAGCCTTTGAATGTTTTCATTAACCATGCAAATATCCTATCAATTTTTTAAAAACCATGCCAAGCACTCAGCCTCAACATCTTGTGGTAATGAGTTCCACTCTTAATTATGTGTTGTATTAAACTAATTCCCTTTATCTGTTTTAAAATTCTTGCCTTTTAACTTCATTGGGTGCCCCCTTCTTGTATTATGAAACAGCATAGATAGTAGTACCTGATTTACCTCCTCTAGACCATTCATCGTCACGTGCTCCCATCCATCTCTCCCCTCTGAATACAGTATTCATAATCTTAGCTCTCTCCCCTCATCTGAAAATCTTTTCATGCATCCAATCATCTTTGTTACTAGTCTTTAGATCTTTCCATTTCTGTTACAGATTTTTTGATATTTGATGTACAGAACTGGTGATACATGTTTGTTACAGGACTGTTTGTTACAGATTTATATATAGACATAATATTTTCAGAATTCTCTCTCAATCCTTATGTATCCCTACATTTTGTTTGCTTTTTTCACCACCACTATGAATTGAGGAGATGTTTTACTTAGCTGCCCACAAATAACGCCAAGTTTTTCCCCCCCTCCGAATGGTGATGGCTAACCGAGAACCCAACAGCTCACCTTATTCCTTTTAATGTGCATTATCTTTCATTCACTAATACTCAGTTTCATGTGCCACATTGCATAGATTTGCTATATGTTCTGAAGTTTTCTCTAGTCTTGAAGAAACTAGATAATATCCCCCGTATCTTTGTATCTTCTGAAAACTTCGTCACCTCACTGTTCACTCCTTTTTCAGATAATTAATGACTATATTTAGTACCCAACATTCTGGAGGTCACCCCACTGTGCTATATTGAAAACTGTCCATTTATTCCTACTCTTAGACAGCTGTCTCTTAGCCAGTTTATAATCCATGACAGACCACTTCCTCTCATCACTGCTTAGTTTCCTTAATAGCTTCTTGAGATGGACTTTGTCAGAGGGTTTTTGAAAGCTGAGGCATGCTGTTTCAGTGATTCTCCCTTTGTCAACAAAATAGTAGCTAGGTCAAAGAATGCTAGTAGATTGGAGAGGCAAAATTTTCCTTTACAGAAGCTAAATAAACTTAACTGCGCATATTCATCTAGCTGTTTTAAAATTTTCTCTTTATCAACAAGTTTGTTTGGAATGATAATTAATTAACTAAGGCTCACTGGTCCATACTTCCCAGGATCCTCTATGGCTTGTATAAAGATCGATATGAAAGAGCAACAGAAGAGCTGTTGTATTATGTGAAAATCTCAAATAGAGGGTCCTTTTGCCCTATACATTCTGCAGCATCAGAAGGACTCTGCTGAAGTTTCTCTATTAAGATCTGTCACAGGGTTTACTACTCACTGTTGTGGCACCTCCTTATGGCCACATCTGGGGGTTGGCTCTCAACCAGTCTGACACTCCCTCCTTTGTTTGCTCACCACGGAGTGTGTCTATCTCTGGACTCAGTTGCTCCCTCTTTGTGGCTTGGCCCTCTGGACAGATCACTACAATTTTCTCCTTTCAGGGTATCAAAGTCCCACTGGACGATCTGTTTCAGGCAGTCCTCTGCTCTACTGCCCGGACTGTGCCACTTCCCCAGTGGCTGGTAGGGGAACCCAGGCCCACCCACTACTCTGGGTTCCAGCCCAGGGACCCTATGCCTAGGAACCATGGTCTACACAATCTCAGATCCTGTTGCTGTTTCCTCAGCCTCCTTCCTACTTTTCCTATCTTCTGGCCCGCTGGGTTGCCACTAAAGCTTCCTCTGCTCTCCATCACTTCTTCACCCCCTCTCAGGTTCTTGCCAGAGTCTGTAGTCCCAGGCAGGATCCCAGGGCTTACTCCCTGCTAGGATTCCTCCTTGTCTCTTGCCAACTCCCCTTCTCTCTTGGGAGTGACTTCAAAGTTCCTTCCTACAGCCCCTCTTGCTCTCTACTTCCTGATTTTATACTAGCGCAGCCTACCCCTGCCCAGCTGGGCTTCATCATCAATCAGATCTTATCAGCCCTGACCCATCTCCAGGTGCAGCCTTTTGCAGGGTTAAACTGGCCCTTTTTACATCCTCAGGCCTTGTGTGCGGGTAGACACCCAATCACAGGGTCTGATCCATAGCTCACTGAAGATGCATATTGACTTCAATTAGGGTGACCAGATGTCCTGATTTTATAGGGACAATCCCGATATTCAAGCCTTTGTCTTATATAGGCGCCTATTACCCCCCACTCCCTGTCCCAATTTTTCACACTTGCTGTCTGGTCACCCTAACTTCAATAGGCTTTGGATCAAGTACACAGCGGGCCAAGTTATCCTGTTTCAACAGTTGCCTGTTAATCAGCTTCCAACACCCAAAACTACTGGCTAGCTAAAACAGTACAACATTTTTAGGGCACATGACTCCATCAGTCAATTGGATTGTATTTGACTATTAAACCTTATTAACTATATACACTTTAAATGTGAAAAGGGAAATGTAAAGTCAGGCCAATTAATTCTCTTTGCAGCTACAAAGAATGTGATAATGAAAACTACACAAAGCTTGTAGTAGGAGGATAGCAAAGCAGTCTCTAGAGCTTATACATTTGAAACAATTATAACGACAAGTAACAGTTGTAGAGGCTAAATCTCTGTTAGTTCCAAACTCTATTAGCCCTATATCCTTTAAGCATGCAAAGGAAAAGGTAAAGTCATGTGAAGTGATTTTGCTTGCAGCTTCAATTAATATGATAATGAAGGAGTATACACAGGATGGGAGAGTAAAGTAGTCTGTAGGGATGGCCTACACTGATGAAATAATGACAAAAAACCCATAGTAATGCAAATTAAATCACAGATAGTTCCAATTAGAGGAGTTAATCAAGCAGGCCAGGATGACGTTCAAAGAAGCAAAATGTGGGTATCTGATAGTGCTGAATGGAAAATGTGAGCATGGAATACTAGCTGAACATCTAAAGGGGAGACCCATCAAACTTGTGAGACTCCTTAGTTGGGAAAGTCTCCCATTAAGATGATGACTGGTAGAGTTAACAGCAAAGAGCTGAAAATACAATGAAAGTAAGGATAAGAACAGATGGAAAAACAGGAACTGTCACACTGGTACCAAGCATTCTCAATGAAAGAAATTCATCTCTGTGATGATGTACAATGTCTGGGCATCACTTACAACTCAGAAATAGGACTCAAGAGGAGCATAATCCTTCGTCCAAAGTGAGCTGCTGTCCTTGAAGTGATTGCTATTAGTGATACATGGAGTGCTAAGTTGTGATCCACAACAGAGCAGAGAGAAAATTGTGCAAAATACAGGTTTCCTTGCACTTGGGGTTGTATAAAAATCCTGCAGACCAAAGCTCCAGATCATGCAAGGTATAGGCAAGGTTAAAACAGCAGGAGAGCCAAAGGATGAAAAATGAACAGAAGTAATGTTATTACTACAACTGAGGAGTAGTAAATGAGGGCTATTTGTGGAGCTTAAAGTAGCTAAAGAAAATGGGATGCAGTTGTCACATTTAATACAAGGAGAAAAGAACTGCACTGCAGAGAGAGAGCAATGGGATAAGGCTCATGAGAGCATGAGACAGAGTCTCAGATGAGGGCAGGAAAACACACATGACCTGACAGCATAGATGAAGGAACACGGTTGTAAACAGAGCTTTTGGGAAGGAAAGTCTCTTGAAAAGAGCTATACAAATGGAGACAGAGACTGAATCTTCTGAGTTGTTCCAGGGTGCTCATTGCAGGGCACTGTGATAAGGAGACATCTTTGGAGGTGGCCCAACTTCCTCCCCTTCCTTTCATGCCCTCATTCTTTGAGAAATGCCATGGTCAACATAAAGAAAATTTAACTCTTGACCTGATCAGTGCTGCACAGAATAGCACTTCTGCAGAAAATACCCTGATATGTTAGTAAGACTCTTCGTTTCTGTCACAGTGAAAGAGCTTTTCATGAATGCAAACAGCATTTACAACACATTTCCTGCTAGAAATACAGGAGACATGACCTCACAAAAGGCTTTTACAGACTTCAAAGACTTAAATAATTACATTTGAACATAAGATGTCAGATTTTACTCACACAACTTTTTGACATCTTTTTGTGGGGTAGGTGCACCCCATCATGGGGTGTTGGATTCTGAGGGTTATCCAAGTGGGTATTTGACAGCCCAAGTGGCCAGGGTCTATGTAGTGGCCCTGCAGCCCAGGGTAGTATGTCCCAACAGCCAGAGTCAGTAAGGCTGTTCTTCTGTGGCAAAGTTCACCCCTCCAGGCGTTAGCTGCCTCTGGTGGCGGGACAGCCGAGGTAGGGGGACCTGGGCCCACCCTTCTCCATTGCGTCCTGACCCAGGGCCCTAGGGAACCGGTACTTCTATGATCAGTTTCGGTCACCCATAACTACAGTCCCATTCCCTGGGCTGCTTCCTTCTTTCCAATGCTGGTAGTCTAGCGGCCTCTGTTGTCTCTCCTCCATTGGAATCAGTGGTTGGTCTGCTGGAGTCTCAGCCCAGGGGGTTTCTGTAGCCTGGAGCTCCAGTAGCTTCCCAGCAGAAGCCTGCAACACATCTGCTCTCATTGGCGGCCAGCCCAGACTGAGCAGAGCTACTCTCTTTTATCCTCTGGTTCTAGTTGGAGCATGCCCAGCAGGGATGATGGGGTGTGGCTTCCTCTGCCACCACATGCAGTTAACCTCTGCTGAACCGGTGTGGGTAAGTACATCCCATCACACATTTCATGTCATTTTGCATAGAGGGGAAAACCTACAAAAATTGACAAACACAGCAATAACTTTGAACAGAAAATAGCCTTTAATGGGTATGTTTACAAACATCAGACTTAAGGGCATCACATATGCGTTTAAATATTTGCAATGTTGTTGTAGCTGTGTTGTTCTCAGGATATTAGAGAGATAAGGTGGGCTGGGTAATATCTTTTATTGGCCCAATTTCTGTTGGTGAAAGAGACAAGCTTTCGAGCTTACACAGAGCTCTTCTTCGGGTCTGGGAAAGGTACCCAGAGTGTCACAGATAAATACAAGGTGGAGCAGATTGTTAAACAAAGAAGTTAACATGTTGAAAGACACCTTCGAGGTGAAGTGGGCAGCTAACACCTAACCATCATAGGACACAGGAGGGTTAGTGGGTTACAGATTGTTGCAATGAGCCACAAATCCAGTGTCTTTATTGAGCCCATGATTTTTAGTGTGTAGCAAAGTTATGAATTTATGCTCCCAGGCCCATCTTTTGAAGATCTGTGCAGGTTTCCTTTGAGGACGAGAGCTGATCAAATATGGAATGATCTTTATGTGAAAGGTATTCACTCATGGGTGATATGCTTTTATCATTTTTCTTTGTGAATTCGTTTGGGAGCATAGTGACTAGTTTCACCCACATAGTTGCATTTGATGCACTGGATTAGATACACCACATGTTGTGATAGGCATGTGTTGGACCCACAGATCATGAAAGGTGTACTGAGGGGCTATTGATCATTGTAGCAGTGGAGATATGTCTGCAGGTTTTGCATCTGTTGTTCTGGCAGGCAGCAATGCCGTCATGGAAGAAAGAGAGAGATCACTATTTTAAATTGACATAAGGCCTTCAGTTGAGGAAAGACAATTGGGAGCATAGTTCTTAAGGCGAAAATACATTGTCCTGGTTGCAAAGAACCCCATTTCCATCAACAGCAAAGAGCTATGTCAAGAGTAAGATGTGCTATGGCATTGGTACAGAAAGCAAGTATCCTTCTATGAGTTGGTGCATTAGTCACTATAAAAGCTGGGACAATGACAGAGGTACTAACTATACTAGTATTATTCCTGCCAGCAACAAGTGGGCATCTAGACTTGGCAACTGAGGCTGCAATGCCAAAAGCTCTTTTCTTTTGGACTCTACGGTAGGGTTGAGAATATACTTTTTTGCCAACTGTATCAACGCATCCCAAAGCTTTGAGTTTCATGAAACAAGCACACCTGGCATGTGTACCATACACCTCACAACAATTTTCATTATACATGTGGCTTCCAGGCTACTTTCAGTTGTTTTTCCTTCTACCCACATTTGATTAAATGAGATGCGTGCAGGGTCATGTCTGTACTTTCTTTTATGTTAGAAAATCTCAGTTAACCTTCCCAGATGGGTCAGTGGAGACAAAAAGCCTCTTGGCCAAAATCTGCTGTCAGTTACATCCCTGCAACCCCGCTGACTGTAGCCATTAACTGTGGGCATAATTTGGCACTTTGAATTTAAAGCCTCAGATAAATTCTGTCTGAATAATATCCTAGCAGGGGACCTTTTAAATGATCCACTTCATCACGTCTCTCCTCCAGTCATCTGTGTTTTATCCCAAGCTCCCAAACCAACAGCAAAGCAACAGACAGATACAGAGCATTCTAAGTTATGAGGGTTCAAAGCCAATAGTTAACCACCAAAGCTAGTACAATGGCTGGTTTGGGCACTTGGGATCAGTTACAGTTGACTGGCTACAATAGATCAGCTTATATAACAGTAGCCTCTGACAGCTAGGAGACAGCTCTTAGTTTCATGGGTTGAGGTCTGTGTTTCTGGTCACAGAGGCACAAATCTCTAATTCTATTACCCCCTCACCCCCACCCCTTGATCTTATATGCTTATGTTTGGCCAGTGATTACATTTTATGTATGTATATGGCTATGTACTGTTGCAAACAGACGCCTCGTTCAGGTACCAAATGTTCATTTTGTGGATCAAATAGGATTATGCTTCTCTCTTCAGTCAAATTTATGGTACAAGCTCCCTTGAAATGATCTAATCTAAGGCATTTTGGTATTAAAAACAAGTTTATTTAAAACATGTTTTTTTTCAGAATCTCTCTACATGTGATGTGAACCATGTAACAATGGAATAATTCCCATGTTCTCTCTCTACCCCAGCAGAGCTGTGCCTAGCATGCTGTCATAAACAGATAGTTAAGGGTTAATGCCTCTTTTACCTGTAAAGGGTTAAGATGTTCACCTAGNTTTTTCCTTGTTTTAAGATCCAAAGGGGTTGGATCTGGGCTCACCAGGAATTGGTGGGGGAAAGGAGGGGGGATGGTTAATTTCTCCTTGTTTTAAGATCCAAGGGTTTTGGGTCAGTGTTCACCAGGGAATTGGTGGAGGAGTCTCTCAAAACTACCCAGGGAAGGGTTATAGTACTTGGGAGGGAAAGGTTTTTGGGGGAGAAGACAGAGTTTCCCAAATGACTCCAATATTTGGGTGGTGGCAGCATACTGATCTAAGCTGGTAATTAAGCTTATGAGTTCCCATGCAGGTCCCCACATTTGTACCCTAAACTTCAGAGTGGGGGTGAAACCTATGACACATGCAAAAGAACAGGCTGCCTAAATCCTAATGAAAAGAACAAGTATAAAAATTAACAAATACTGCCAGAAAATTCTAATGAACTAGTTTAATCTCAATGGAATTTCTGATTCATTAGTTAGAAACAACTTTGCTAACTTTGAAACAGAAAATTCTTATTCTTACTAAGAAACCCCTCCCCTAATCTATTTTCTTTAGCAAATGCTAGAAAGGCTCAGGAAGGCTGGAAAGCTCTACCATACAGGAAGAATGGGCAGCATGCCTAGGGCAGCAAACTGTTTAATGGCTGGGTTGTTGTGCGAATGATTGTCATCTGTGAGAGGAGTATGTTTTCCAGTTTGTCCTTGGCTGCCAAAGCTCTAGAAGTCAGTTCTGCAGGATAATCACACAGCAAATAAAAACCAATTCTCAAAAGTTGTCTTCAGGTATTTTAAGAGATGGACCAGCGCATGAAGTTAAGGTATAGATCTGAACTTCAATGCTCAAGGAGGTTTGAACCTCTTTAATTATTAACCCCCTATTTTAATCCCCCCTAGAAGTAAGCAGGGTGTTTATACATGTATGAAGTAACAATATATTTCCCAGATACCACACTGATTACAAATGCTTATTTCCCCATTTTTGTACTAAAGGTAAGGTTCTGCAAACTACCAGGTCAAGCTGGAGAAGAGACTTTCTATTAAATACAATGGACTAGAGAGAGACTGATTTACACCAGCTGAGGTTGTGGCCCATATCAGCAGCTACAAATTCATGCCCATTGCATTTTCATGGTTCTAGATTGTTGCCTTCTCTATAGAGAAGAATTCAACCACAACAATATTTTCTGTAGGCTACACATTTTTTTAAAAATTGCAAGGTGAATTTCATTTTTCAATATAACCCAGAAAAATTATAAATCTCAACATTCAATGTGTAAGTTATGTTGGCAAATCTGGTAGGCACATCTGGTGCTTTAACATTAACAGCCAATCTGGACTTCATTTCTGATCATATATAAACTTGAATGCAGTCAATCCCAGAGCAGATTTTTCTCTTTGAGGATATAGTTCTTTGCCCTATGCCAGTACTTCATAAGCATTATCACAGTTTTGTGGCAACTGCACCTCTGGCCACCTTCTGTGGTCTGCTCGAGAAATGCCCTCTCAGGTCATGCCTCTAGCCATCACTTCTCTCTCAGAAGGGACATGTGCCCATGCAGCTGTCTGCAGTTGCACTATGATTATTTAAGGAAGGTCTGACTAAAGATCAGTCCCTGCACTTTGTTTTCTCTCCAAAGGCCAGGATCAGGGAATGCCAGAAGTTCTGAGGGACCACACAGCTCTTCCAAAGCAGAGAACATTAATTTAAGGACAAAATTATACAGAGAAAACAAACAATAACATGATCTAAATGTTTCACCAGTAGCCCCATTATTCCTACAGAGACTTGGGCAAGTTCCAGTCTTTCCAACCCTTCTGCAGGTTTGGGTCCTTCCTTGGACAAAAAGTCACACTCATTTGTTGAATTGGTCAGTTCAAGCAGGATCTTTAGACCCCATGTTCTTGTTTTGTCTCCCCCTTCTCTCGGAAACCTAGCTTGAAGGAGTATATGCAAACAGTCCCAGGTTTACAGTCCCAGGGATTGCAGTAATTACTCCCCATTGTTTATAGTTCCTGGAGGGACTGTGGCAACCCTCCCTCATGGTGCAGAATACAATCCTATCCCACAACAATATATATAAACCATAACATTAATACAATTGTCCCCAAAAGTACTGCATCAGATTCTGGTAAGAGAATTGTACTATTTAGATTGAAAGAGGCAGGAGACATTCTCTCTTCTTGTCACAACTCCAAGGGATTCTAAATAGTAAAATAACTGAACTCTTTATTCAACTTCTTTAGTGGGAAAGAAAAAGAAAGCCAGCTCACACCACTGCACTTTGTCATTTGCTGTCAAAATGACAAGTTGCTGCCTCATGCTAGGCAGTAGCCTAAAAACTTAATGAAGCAGAGAAATTCTTCATCTGTTAAGTATTCCCATCAGAATTTCTGAAAAATTGCATCAATTTGTGTTAAACTAAGGGATAAATTGCTAAGTTATTTTATATACTCGCTGTTGCTCCATGACCACTGGGTGCCAAAGCTAGCAATATTTTTGGATACTTGCTGCAGTCCTGTGACACTTTCAGATTCCCACAGGGCTAGTGTTAGTGTCAGATGTTACAGAAAGTAGCATGGCATCATTGAAATGCAGTATATCTTGATAAAACCATCTGTCTGCTTCTGTAGTGAGGAGATTTTATAGGTTAGGCATAGTCCTTCACAGAGAAAAGAAAGCAGCTTTATGCGTGCATGAGAAAGATCATGTCACTAAATAAAAGAAACAATCAATCACCTCTAATCCTTTTTGCCTTTGTGTTGGAATGAGAAGATATTTCACTCAACTCAGTGTGCAGGATTTGTAGCATTGCTGTAAGTATTTCCCATTTTATAAGTGCTATAAGTATTTCTCCTGTGGTTTCTTTTGGGCAGGATGAAGCTGAATAGGATGTTCATTTTAGGGTCCTTATGACTGTGTATCTTGTACCCTAAAATATTGAAGAGGTTAGATAATACATGTGAATGATAGGGGTTAAACACAGTTCTGAAATTGTTTCTTTTCATTGCTATCCGTTTAATAATTTTCCCCTCGTACATTTGGAAAACAATGCTGAGATATAATGTAGTCCAGTTTCAGATGATATTTTCGCTTCCAAACTACTGACATGGTCTTGTTAAGGTTACGCAGTGATCATAGGGTTTAGTACTTCAGGTAGCACTGTCTGCAGGCTACAGTATTATAGACATTTAAAGGACCTTTTTCTTTGTATGAATGATTTAACAAACAGCAAAAAAGCAACAGTTCAGTGTGGTAAGGACAAAGCCCTACCACTTCCTTGGGCATGGAAGGCCCGATAAGCAGTGAAAGTGGTGCATTTGGGATCAGGTGGGATGAGTAGAACACATGCAGGGTGTCCACAGACCCTAGGTGCTTCCAGCGCCGGCTCCAGGGTTTTTGCCGCCCCAGGCAGCCAAAAACCAAAAAAAAAAAAGCCGCGATCGTGATCTGCAGCAGCAATTTGGCGGGAGGTCCTTCGCTCCGAGCGGGAGTGAGGGACCCTCCGCCGAATTGCCGCCGAATACCTGGACATGCTGCCCCTCTCCCGAGTGGCCGCCCCAAGCACCTGCTTGTTAAGCTGGTGCCTGGAGCCGGCCCTGGGTGCTTCCAAGCAGTACTTTACATGGCTTCCTGCTATGGGGGGCCTTGGGTCTGCAGCTATATGGACCTATTAGCTAAACTTCTCAAGGGTGCAGCAACTGTGGAAGTTACAATAGCCCTCAAGCTGTAATAGTGGCCTTGTAGTNACCAGCGCCGGCTCCAGGGTTTTTGCCACCCCAGGCAGCCAAAAACCAAAAAAAAAAAGCCGCGATCGTGATCTGCAGCAGCAATTTGGCGGGAGGTCCTTCGCTCCGAGCGGGAGTGAGGGACCCTCCGCCGAATTGCCGCCGAATACCTGGACATGCTGCCCCTCTCCCGAGTGGCCGCCCCAAGCACCTGCTTGTTAAGCTGGTGCCTGGAGCCGGCCCTGGGTGCTTCCAAGCAGTACTTTACATGGCTTCCTGCTATGGGGGGCCTTTGGGTCTGCATCTATATGGACCTATTAGCTAAACTTCTCAAGGGTGCAACTGTGGAAGTTACAATAGCCCTCAAGCTGTAATAGTGGCCTTGTAGTGGCTCTGTTGCCAATAAGTAGCTTCAGAATTGTCCTTACTTTACAGATGAAGAGACTGAAACAAAGAACAAGACCATGAACCAAGTTCTGTGTGGTTAAGAGGCTTTATACTGCTCACAGCAGTGTAGAGGGGTTGTGGAAGAGGGGAGAATCCCTGGGATAAGTTCTCTCTCACCTTTTGGCTGAGCTGAACACAATTTTTAAACTTCAGCTTTACAGTTTACCCTTAACTTTCATATGGACAGCAAGGAAGAATGGGAAATAGGGCTTTAAGTACTAACTCATTTATCTGACTAGCACTCCTCTGGTATTTGTCTGATTGCGAGTAATTAGCCATGGTTCTACTATGGGACTTCAACCCAATATACCTTCTGTTTCAGATGCAAGAGTAACTCACGGAATATCAATACTCCCCAGAGGTAGACACATTGTGGGTTGTCAACAAAAATAGGAGACTGGAAAAATATCCAACAGTAACAGAGGCAAAACAAGAACCCCTCCTTCCCTGTGCCCGCCTCCCCCGAAACCAAGCACCCATCTCCAAAACAACAGGAAAGAAAAACTAGAGAGATGAAGACACTGGGAAGGACTGCTAAGAAGGCAGTGGCCTAGCCTAGCATACTTGTGGCATATCTAAATAATAATAATGGTTGGCTGAATGAAGAGACTGTGCATAAGTATCAGGAGAAGCTGTGTCTATTAAACAATTTCAGAGCAGAAGAGTTTGGTAAGAGATGGGGCAGTTGCTTATCAGGATGGTTTCCAGCTCCAAATAGAAAATCCTACCCAAACAACTCAGAAAGCCCTCTGAAAGCAGAGGTTGTCAGAAAGTGTCCACAATCAGGTTCTTCTGAAGTCAGCAGGTGCCCCTGTGCCTAAAAATAAATAAATGAGCTCAAGAAACAGATGTTTTAAAACTGTGGAGAGCTTTAAATGCAGA
Source organism: Platysternon megacephalum (assembly GCA_003942145.1). Classification (NCBI taxonomy): domain Eukaryota; kingdom Metazoa; phylum Chordata; order Testudines; family Platysternidae; genus Platysternon; species Platysternon megacephalum. The sequence goes on along the minus strand of QXTE01000011.1, from coordinate 13,969,253 downwards.
GAGTCATCCTTGCACAAACTTAAGCTTTCCTGCAGGAAAAGGAGGAGGTGGATTCAGTCAAGGGCCATGTTAAAGGAAATCCTGGTGCGGCAGGATAAATCCCAGTTGTCAGTAATATACCTGCTCCAGATCCTACTTGTATTTGGAATTTCTTTCATCTTCTCGCACCCAGAAGCCAACTCCCCCACTCCCTCAATTTGCTATACCTGTGTATTTGTGTTGTTGGGGAGCAAGGGGCACCTGTAAGTTGATATTTATGCTGTGTAATGAAAAGTTTAAATTAACCCCATTTAAAAAACAACTTAAAACCACTGAGATGCTATTTTAACTGCTTTATGTCATTTATTTTGTCCTCCTGCCTTCAAAAAACCCCAACCCTTTCGACTTTTCTCACACAGAAACCAATTTTATCAATAACACATTCTCACTGAAAAAGTGTCTAATTTATTATATCTATCCATTAGTTGTGAAGAATGTTAAAAGGACAGAAATGCAGAAAGACAAATTTTAACTTTAAAAAAAGATTGATGTTGCACATGTTTAATAAAAATAATACAAACAAAGCAATATTTTCAGTCTATGCAAATAAAACTTTACTTTAAGTTGTTGCAAAGAACAGATTCCCTTTTTTAAAAGTAGCTTTTTGGTACAGATCAGGTTAACTTCCTCACTGCAGAAGAATTTGCTTCATCCTCCAGAATCAGTAGGCACAAGCCAACCAGAAGTGCATATAAAAAGTTTGTCCATACAGAAATTAGCACTTCCACTTAAAAACCAACCAACCCACCCACCCACAGAGGGCCTGAGATCTTGTTTTGGTTTTATGTAGTTAGGGACGACTTGGTTCCAGGTCTACTTAAGCCAAACCATCAACACTCAGGTTTAAATACTAAGTTATGCTCTCATCATAGTAAGTACCTGACAAATCCCAGAGGTTATCTCAATGTCTATGATTACTTCAAGAGAACAGAAGCAGCATCTTTACAATAAGCTGACTCTAAAGCAGCACCTCTAATCCACATATAGGTCCACAAAAGAAAATCCACATTTGTTCTATACTGCTATACGGAGTCTATTCAGTCTACATAGCAAATGAAACTCTCAAATTCAATCACTTCCAAAAGGCTGCAACACCAGTGTATTTCTAGAGATATGGCACTTCTTCCATATAGAATTGAGTGACTTGGGGTCTAGGGTAGCTCTAGGGCCATGTCTACACTACAAAATTAAGTTGACCTAACTTATGAGCACTTGTATCGATTGTACTGTCAGTGTGGGGTGGCTCATGAAAGCCAGTAACAGTTGACATAAGCAATGTAGTGTCTACATTGTAGTGTCTACAATGTAGTGTCTACACTGACACTGCATCAACCTAACTACATTGACCTTGACTCTATGCCGCTTGTGGAGCTGGAGTTATTAAGTCAGTGTAGCGGGGCAGTTACGTCGGCAGGAGCGAAATTTAAGTGTAGACACTTCCATAGTTTGGTCGACGTAAGCTGCCTTGCATTGACCAAACTCTGTAGTGTAGACCAGACATAAGAAACCATTACTTCTGATTGTCCTATCAATCTCATTGACTGGTGTGACTAAGTATGATTGATTAAAAATCAGAATCAAGATCTTGCTTCAGAAATAGATTGATCCTCATCAAGATGATTGTCTTCCAGAAACGATGCATGTGGGAACACTTTACGGTGAGCAGGTGCCTTTAAAAGCAGACAAACACCTCATATTGGGTAGAATATGGCAGTTGGCAGGAACAACAACCTAAAAATTCAGCTCAGATCTTCTGAGGATAGGCTACTGCTCCCACCTCAGGACTTCTTAGCTCAGATCCACTCCAGCCACTTGCACCTCCCTTAAGGGAGGAGACTAACAACTACCTGCTTCATTGAGTCAGCACAACCACTTAACCCTTTCCCAGCAGGATCAACCAATGGAATGTGTCAGCAAAACACTGCCAGCCTGTGGATAAATGTAAAGTAATGCACATTGGAAAAAATAACGCCAACTATACATACAATATGATGGGGGCTAATTTAGCTACAACGAATCAGGAAAAAGATCTTGGAGTCATCGTGGATAGTTCTCTGAAGATGTCCATGCAGTGTGCAGAGGCGGTCAAAAAAGCAAACAGGATGTTAGGAATCATTAAAAAGGGGATAGAGAATAAGACTGAGAATATATTATTGCCCTTATATAAATCGATGGTACGCCCACATCTCGAATACTGTGTACAGATGTGGTCTCCTCATCTCAAAAAAGATATACTGGCACTAGAAAAGGTTCAGAAAAGGGCAACTAAAATGATTAGGGGTTTGGAACGGGTCCCATATGAGGAGAGATTAAAGAGGCTAGGACTCTTCAGCTTGGAAAAGAGGAGACTAAGGGGGGATATGATAGAGGTATATAAAATCATGAGTGATGTGGAGAAAGTGGATAAGGAAAAGTTATTTACTTATTCCCATAATACAAGAACTAGGGGTCACCAAATGAAATTAATAGGCAGCAGGTTTAAAACAAATAAAAGGAAGTTCTTCTTCACGCAGCGCACAGTCAACTTGTGGAACTCCTTACCTGAGGAGGTTGTGAAGGCTAGGACTATAACAGCGTTTAAAAGAGAACTGGATAAATTCATGGTGGTTAAGTCCATTAATGGCTATTAGCCAGGATGGGTAAGGAATGGTGTCCCTAGCCTCTGTTTGTCAGAGGGTGGAGATGGATGGCAGGAGAGAGATCACTTGATCATTACCTGTTAGGTTCACTCCCTCTGGGGCACCTGGCATTGGCCACTGTCGGTAGACAGGATACTGGGCTAGATGGACCTTGGTCTGACCTGGTACGGCCGTTCTTATGTTCTTATGATACTGAATGTGGGCAAAATATTTCTACATGCCCAATACATTCTTTAGTGCTAGTTTAACAACCCCGATACACAAACATTTGAAAACAAATATACTCCTTGACTATTTAAGATCAGACAGCATTTCTGATAGAAGACTACAGAAGAAAAATAGCAATTAGGATATATTCTATTAAACCCAATAAACAGTTGTATTTTCTGGCACTGAAAATTACGGTACTTGTGGAGGATCCAGCTGTTACACTTGCCACAAGCTCAATCTCAGGAGCACAGACCTTCGAGGGGGCCAACTGCTGATACAATTAAAGGAAACGTTTTTTACTCTGATGATTGTGACATAAGTTGCTTAAATGCAAACTCTGAAAGTCATAGTAAAAACATGAGCCCTGAGTATGAACATGGGGACATTATGAATCTAGAATTTTAAACCTTTTGAATATTACCTGGTGTGCTCTGCCTCTCCTCTCCAATGTGGATCTCTAGCAATAAAGAGGAGGACAAGACGGGGGTCGAGGAAGTGGGATGTGTTGGCTTGGGTCCTGTTTCCTGCTTTCCTTCCTCTGAGCCAGCAGAAGCCTGTTCATGGATGTGTCCTGGGTTTCCGGCTACCTGGATCTGTAGGGCGTAAGACAGGGGCATGGCAGCTTGCAGTGACATTATCAGCTACACTCAGCAAGCTCAAACCTGGTACAGATTAATAAATAACGTACAAGCATTAGTTTGGATAAGTGTCCCCTCTAAAGTATGGAGTTCATGTTTTCCCCTAGCTGGTGAGACTTCCACGTAGTGTTTAGCATGGAAGTCCTTAGCAGCATGGTTCAGTTGTAACACGACCCTGTCACTGTGCAACATTAAGTAGTGTTAAACAAGATGGTAGACAGACCTCAGCCTGCTTAGTACCATGGCTACCTCCATTAAAAATCCTTGTAACTATTTATTAACGATACAGAAAAAAGAACAGTCCAAGCATTTGAAATGTAAAGTATTAAGTAAGGCTTTAATTGTAACAACATTCCTTGTTCCCTTTTTCATTAGCTGGAGAGAATTTTTAGAAGGACCCCTCCCGCACATCTCACAGCCTTTTAGATGGTGTTAAAATGGTAATAACTGTCCTTAAGAGAAGTTAGTTGAAATGGGCTGGAGCTGTTAAAGTCCGATCCTGCTTCCTAAAAGACAAAACAAGACACACAAAAAGGGAGAGAAAAGAACAGCAAAGACGGAAAATGTAGCTTCTGTCTCTGGTGTTGACTTTCGCTTCTAACCTCACTGCTGGCAAAACACAGGCACAGCGCTTGGTTGTATCAGCCACTCTGAGACCTGACAAACGTGTCCCAGCATCGGGCTGTGTGAAGCCAGACTTTTTTTAAACAGAAGACAAGAGTAAGGATGAGAAAGAGAAGAGACAAGATGGGGAAGGAGGGCAATGGCAGATACTCACATCCCAGGTGGTATTCAGGATTTACCCATAGTTGGTGGCTGTGACAATGTCATCTGTGTCCCCTTCCGTGACCCAATGTGGTCAGGACATATCACAGGATTAGGACAATGGAGGCCCAGTGGTGTTATGGTGGATCCCAGGGTCACAGGAGACAGCATGGGTGGCAGCCACGATGTAAAGCTTGCTTCTCCCCCTTTTGTCGGTCAGTAATTGTTGCGTTCACATCCTCCCATTTTTCTCCCCAAAGTCTTTTCTGTTAAGGACCCCAAAAGGGAATGGTGGTTGGAATAGCTCATCCTCTCATTATTTTGTTCACCAATTAGGCCTAATTTCTGACACATCAATTTTGGTCCGTTGATTTCCAGTCCCACGCTTTTCTTGTTTGCCAGGCATGATATTAACACAGTCCTTGAATTATATTAGTAGGCCTTTCTATTTAGATTAGTTCAGTATCTGTCTCCCTTTTGCACCTTTTCCCATCAACATTTATTGTTATGGGTTATTGTGACATTTGATTATTTTTATCCACTTTCCCAGTTAGGCTAAGACATGGGTAGGACTACTAGGCTCAAATTATCACTATATGGGGAAGGTACCTACCAGCAATATGGATGACCCTTCCTTCTTCCATATCTCAGGGGAACTGTATGTGTAGGAGCTGACTCCTTGCCCCGGTGCAAGGAAAGTCCACTAAAGGATCATGGGCTTGATTCATACCCAAGGAAGTTAATGTGAGTCCATCCATCAACTTCAGTGGGCTTTGGATCAGGCCCCATTTGGGGACAAAATTTCTGCTCGTTACCTGTATAACTACATCGATAGACTCACAGACTCTAAGGCCAGAAGGTACCATTAGGATCATCTAGTCTGACCTCATGCACTTGCAGGCCACAGAATTTCACCCCCCCTCCCCACACCTGTAATAGGCCCATAACCTCTGGCTGAGTTACTGAAGTCCTCAAATCTTGATTTAAAGACTAAGTTACAGAGAATCCCCCATTTACTCTAGTTCAAACCAGCAAGTGGCCCATGCCCCACACCGCAGAGGAAGGTGACCCCCTACCCCCAGGGTTTCTTCATTGTGACCTGGGGGAAAACTCCTTCTTGACCCCAAATATGGTGATCAGTTAGACTCTGAGCATGTAGGTGAGACCCACCAGACACCTGGGAAAGAATTATCTGTAGTAACCTAGGGCTTGTCTTCACTACCGGGGTAAGTCAACCTAAGTTATGCTACGTGAATAACGTAGATTAGGTTGATTTACCCTGGTGTCTTCACTGCGCTGCATTGATGGGAGATGCTCTCTGGTCAATTTACCTTAATCTTCTCGGGGAGCTGGAGTATCAGGGTCGACTGGAGAGCGCTCTGCCGTTGATTTAGTGGGTCTTCACTAGATCTGCTAAATTGACACCCGCTGCATCGATTGCAGCAGCATCCATCTCCCTGTAGTGAAGACCAGTTGTTAGAGCCCTCTCCATCTATTATGCCACAAGAGATATATTTCCAGGTCATATTTTCCTTAAGAAAAATCTTACAGAAACACTAAGAACCAGAACATAAAATGTATTCCTTTCCCCGTCCCCACCTTTTTAAAAATTAGTTTTTAATTTTTAAGCTACCATTGCAATAAAACATAAGAAGTGCACAGAGCAGTTGTCCAACCATATCCATGGTAATACTATGCAAAACATTTTACTCCAAGTGCGTTTGTATATCTTTGAATCTTAATACATAAAAATCTATTATTTTAAATTGTTTAATGATTTTGCAGTGTACCTTAGTACTCAGCAATGAAAATTTTGGCCTTAAAGACTCGATAGGTCAAAACAAGATCCCAAATCACTAATATACTCCTGTTGGGACACACTCCCTAATAACCGAGCGGCTTTATTTTGCCTGCTTCAGTTTTGTGGTTAATTTAATGAGTAGCCCCATATACAGTATATTGTGGTAGTCTAATCTCAAGGTGACAAGAGCATGGATAAAGGTAGCAAGGCTGTGGGGGGAAAAAAAAGTCACAACTACCTTGTCAGAAAAAAATGAAAAAAATCTCTCCTAGCTGTTACTGCTGCTTCTGGACCATCCAGCAGCAATTGGGAAATCCGATCAGACTCAAGTTGGAAGCCACATAATAAAACAAGAACACATACTCTACAACAGGACAGATGATTCTCCCCATGAACGCCACTGAAATAGATATTATAGTGCGAAGCAAACACATTTATTTAAAATAGGTTTCTATAATTGAATCAAATAGAAGTTAAACTTGTAAACTTTCAGTACATCTGCAAAAAATACTGTGGTTTCCTCTCAAATGACTTAATGTTCCACAAAATTCTATGAGCCTTTCATTTTTTATTTTGCATCCCAAACACTGTCACAGGGGCTATGTCTATGCTACAAAGTTAAGTTGATTTAAGTTACGTCAACAATCATCAATTACCAGGAGGAAGCAAGGGAGAAACAGCGACTCAGAGGTATGCTGCTATATTACAATGGGTTTATCTACATGGGGAGTTATTCAGGAATAGCTATTCCTGATTAACTTCCTGAGGTGGATCCTCTTGTTCTGAAATAAAAGTGCCTTATTCCAAATATCTTAAACCATTCTGGTAATGGATTAATCTGATTTAGAATAAAGCACTCTTATTCTGGAATAAGAGCGTCCAGGTAGGAACGTAATTTGGCCCTGGTCTACACTATGAGTTTAGGTCGAATTTAGCAGTGTTAAATTGATTTAACCCTGCACCCATCCACATGACGAAGCCATTTTTGTCGACTTAAAGGGCTCTTAAAATAGATTTCTGTACTCCTCCCCCATGAGGGGATTAGTGCTGAAATTGACCCTGCTGGGTCGAATTTGGGATAGTGTGGACACAATTCGACGGTATTGGCCTCCGGGAGCTATCCCAGAGTGCTCCATTGTGACCGCTCTGGACAGTACTCTCAACTCAGATGCACTGGCCAGGTAGGCAGGAAAAGCCCCGCGAACTTTTGAATTTCATTTCCTGTTTGGCCACCGGGGTGAGCTGATCAGCACAGGTGACCATGCAGAGCTCATCAGCACAGGTGACATGGAGTCCCAGAATCGCAAAAGAGCTCCAGCATGGACTGAACGGGAGGTACTGGATCTGATCGCTGTATGGGGAGATGAATCTGCTATCAGAACTCCGTTCTAAAAGATGAAATGCCAAAACATTTGAAAAAATCTCCAAGGGCATGAAGGACAGAGACTATAACAGGGACCCGCAGCAGTGCCGCATGAAACTTAAGGAGCTGAGGCAAGCCTACCAAAGAACCAGAGAAGCAAACGGCCGGTCTGGGTCAGAGCCCCAGACATGCTGCTTCTTTGATGAGCTGCATGCCATTTTAGGGGCTGCCCCTACAACTACCCATCCCTGTGCGTGGACTCTGTCAATGGATTCTCACGCAACAGGGATGCGGATTTTGGGGACGAGGAAGATGATGATGATGAGCAGGTTGAAGATAGCGCACATCAAGCAAGCGGAGAAACCGTTTTCCCTGACAGCCAGGAACTGTTTTTCACCCTGGATCTAGTACCCTCCCAACCCACCGAAGGCGGGCTCCCGGACCTAGAAGGTGGAGAAGGGACCTCTGGTGAGTGGAATTTTGGGTTGGGCTTGCGATGACTTATGGGACCAAAACATGGCGTTAGCCTCCGATGATGCACTTACCTCCCTCCCTGAAATCAACGGCAAACAAACCAAGCCTTTTTCATGCCTTTTTTTTTAAGCCTGGGTTTACCCACATGGACGCCATAGCACCATTAGCATGGACCCCGCTCAGCTGTACACTGTTGTTGTGAGCATTACAAACACCTTGCGCCTAATTCTGCAGTATTTACACAGCCGATGCAGGAGCCACCGCACGGAACAATGTGATGCCATGCAAACAGCCCTGCTGGAAGACAGAGCGGAGCAATCTGCAGTTGCTGGCAACAGTCATGCATCACCTTGACACAGTTGAGCACCATTTCTGGGCCCGGGAAACAAGCCCTGACTGGTGGGACCACATTGTTATGCAGCTATGGGATGAAGAGCCATGGCTGTAGAACTTTCAAATGCATAAGGCCACTTTCCAGGAACAGTGTGAAGAGCGTTCCCCAGCCCTGAAGTGCAACAATACTGAAATGAAAGCTTCTTTGACAGTGGAGAAGTGAGTGGCGATAGCTCTGTAGAAGGTGGCAACCCCAGACTACTACCGGTCAGTGGGGCATCAATTTGGAGTGGGTAAATCTACCGTGGGATCCAAGTTTGCAGGGCCATCAACAGACTTCTTCTAAGAAGAGTAGTGACTTTGGGAAATGTGCAGGACATAGTTGATGGTTTTGCTGCGATGGGGTTCCCTAACTGCGGTGGGGCGATAGATGGAACGCATATCCCTATCTTGACACCAGACCACCTTGCCAAAGAGTATATAAATCGAAAGGGGTAGTTCTCAATGGTGTTGCAAGCACTGGTGGATCATAGTGGCTGTTTCACCGACATCAACCTGGGATGGTCGGGAAAAGAGCATGACACGCGCATCTTTAGGAACACAGGTCTGTTCTGAAAACTGCAAGCAGGGACTTTCTTTCAGACTGCATAATAACCGTTGGTGATGTTGAAATGCCAATTGTGATCCTAGGAGACCCAGCCTACTCCTTGCTCCCATGGCTCATGAAGCTGTACACAGGCAGCTTGGACAGCAGTAAGGACCAGTTCAACCATAGGCTAAGCAAGTGCAGAATGGTGGTGGAATGTGCCTTTGGACGTTTAAAAGGTCGGTGGCATTGTTTGCTTACTAGGTTAGACCGTAGTAAAAGCAATATCCCAATTGTTATTGCTGCCTGCTGTGTGCTCCATAATATCTGTGAAGTAAAGGGAGAAAAGTTTCCACCGGGGTGGGGGTTTGAGGCAGATCACCTGGCAGCCAATTTTGAGTGGCCAGACACCAGGGAAATAAGAAGAGCACATCAAGGGGCTGTGCGTTTCCGTGAGGCTTTGAAAACCAGTTTCAGCAATGAGCCAGAGTAAGGTGACACTTATCTGTGTTGTTCCTTACCAAACTGTCTCCACCAGTGCATTTTCTCCCCTGTAAACTCCACTCCCACCAAACTCCGTGTGTTGAATGAATAAAGAGCCTTTTCTCCTCAATCCGTTAAGCTTTATTATGCACACAAACACACAGAGACAGCAAAGAAAAGTAAGATAACCTGGGGCAAAAGGGCTGATAACACTATGGGGGGAGAAACAAGGAAAGCTTGTTTACAGATGCACTACAATAACAATCAAAGGTGTGGGAATGGGTGCCTTCTGGTCCTTGTACCCACCCCTGGCGTTGAGTGCAAGGGATACCGAACTCCCCCCCCGCCCCCCTAGGATGTTTGGGGAAGGAGGATGTAGAACTGGGTGATTATGCCAGCAGGTTCAGCATAGGCTGCAGAGGGACTCTAGTATCCAGCTGCCTTTCTTAAACCTCAACCAGACGCCTCGACATGTCTGATTGCTTATTCAAAATCTGCATCTCTTCCTGCGTGGCACGCTCTTGTTCCCTGCAAGCTCTCCTGTCCTCCCTGTCCATGTCCAGGTTCTCAGACAGTGTAATCCTCCATGCTCTGAGCTTGGTCTTGTCACTCTCAAAGGCGCACATTAACTCATTGAACATGTCCTCCCGAGTCTTCTTTTTCCGCCTTCTAATCTGGGAAAGTCTCTGTCCCGGTGTGGAGGATGTGCCAACAGACAAGGAATGCAGCTGCAAGGAATGCAAAGCACAAGGGTAGCATTGACAGTGCATACATTGTTTCTGGTGCAAGGTTAATTTTTTTTTTTTTAAACCCACCCCTCAATACACTTCACTGCAAGCCACAACATAATCACAACCACTGGCTATTGCAAGAGTTGGTTTACTGCTCCAGCCATGGTGAGTAAGGCCATGAGGCATGGGCCAGAGGTCTTGTGCTGCTGCTTTTGTGAAGACATCCTTGAGATCACAAGTTGGAACTTGAGAAAAGCCCTCTTTCCCCAAGCAACCTGGATGGTGCTTGAGGACAGACACCAGTGTAAAGCCCCCCAAATAGTTTGTTTTTTTACAAAAGCGGCACTGAGTGGGGGAGGAAGGGAGACAAACAGGAAGCCGCCACCTCCTCTTTTTTTCAATACTGCTTGCAATACACGGTGATCCCTTCCAACCACAACCACGGCACATTTGGGAAAGCGTGGTTGTATGACCCAGTCTTCACCAAACGGGGCAGATTACTTGTTAAATTGTTTGCGGTTTAAGGGCTAGCATTCAAAACTTCCCCCGTTTCCCCTAGGTGACCCTATGTAATATCACTCTCCTGAGGGTAACAGAGGTGGCAAGGGAGCAGATGATGCAAGCCTCTGGGTACAGACCTGATCCTTATGCTGCAATGCTGTGTGCTGCAATGATGCCAGCAGAGTTAATACTGGAGTGGCGCAGGAAACTATCCTACTGTGGTGGACGAAATAAGGCAGCCCTTCCCAGAAACCTTCTGCAAAGGATTGCAGAGTACCTCCATGAAAGCTTCCTAGAGATCTCCATGGAGGATTCCTGGGCCATCCCCGTGCACATAAACAGTCTTTTTCGGAGAGCACCCTCTGCATAGCTGGAGTGGCCACCAATACCCACTACACCTACTTTTTTGTTCAGATTAAACATAAAAAATAGCAGCATGTAACCCCTACAGTTTGACTGGAAATGTGTCCTCATGAGAGGAGCCTTCCCCAGCATCACGCACCGCTGCCAACTGGTCCTGTGAAGGGATGGGTTCCAGGGTTAAAAAACATTCTTGGCTGTCAGGGAGAATGGATCCTGCACTTGCCTGCCTCACATTCTCCTCTTCCTCCTCAACAATGTCCTCCTCGTTGTTGCTCGAGGTCACCTGGGGATCCTGGGAGTATCCACGGAGCGTTTTGGGGTAGTGGTGGGGTCGCCGCCGAGAATTGCATGCAGCTCCTCATAAAAGCGGTATGTCTGCGGGATAGAACCAGAACGACTGTTCGCCTCCCTTGTCTTCTGGTACACTTGCCGAAGCTCCTTTATTTTCACACGGCACAGCTGCATGTTCCTGGTGTAGCCCTTCTCCCCCAGGCCCTGCAGAATCTTGGCATAGATGTCAGTATTTCTTCTGCTGGATCAGAGCTCTGCCTGCACAGACTCTTCTTCCCACACAGCAATAAGATCCACCATCTCCTGTGTACTCCATGCTGGAGCGCGTTTGTGGCCTTGAGCCTCCATGATCAGCTTTGCTGATGAGCTCTCCATGCTGATCAAACAGGAAATGAAAATACTAAAGTTCCGGTGGCTTTAACAGGGGAGCAGCTGTTTCCTGTGTACCCAGCTGACATGCAGTGGAATTGAAAGTGCTCTCCAGAGCGGTCACAGCAGAGCACTGTGGGACACCTCCTGGAGGCCAATTCATTCAAATTACACAACATAGTGGCTACACTATCCCCCATGTCAACCCATAGATGTCAAATCAAGCGCTACATCTCTTACAGAGTTGGAGCACAGAAGTCAACTTTACAGGCCACTTAGGTCAGCGGAAGAGACTCAGTAGTGTAGACACATACATTATTAGATTGACTTAACACGGCTTATGTCGACCTAAGTTTGTAGTGTAGACCAGGCCTTACACCCTGCCTCTCTCTCAGCATTGTACCTAACCTCACAATCTAGACCATAGTAATTGACTGGTGTACTTTGAATTTTAAAAACAAACATACATTGTTTTGGTAGGCTAACAAGATTAAAGGCCAAATTCTGCACTCAGATGTGTGCACAGCTATAACAAAAGTCAATGAAAAACAGATAGAAGAGCAGATTTTGCTCTAGTTATTAAAACTTCATTCTGGAATCTTTAGAAGTGGGTGTTACTGGGCTATCCAAAACTGGAAAATAACAGTGCTTTCTACTTTTTGGAAGGGGAAAAAAAAAATCTGAGGAACATGTTTTTGTTATAGAAAGTCAAAAGTTAGTTCCAGCATGGTTAGTATGGACGTTTAGGCAGTCTGGAACCAAACTTCTTCATCTATTTAACCAATACCCGTTCAGCCTAGAACAGGGGGTTTCAAACTTCATTGCACCGTGATCCGCTTCTGACAACAAAAGTTACTACACGATCCCAGGAGGGGGGAACGAAGCCTGAGCCGCATGGGGGTCAAAGCCAAATCCCGAGCCCCGCCACCCCCGGTGGTGGTGGTGGGGGCAAAGCCCTTCAGCCCCAGGTGGGGGGCCTGTAACTTGACCCTCACCACATTGGGCTTTGGTGAGGGTCTTACACCAACCCTGGCGAGCCCATTAAAACGGGGCCCGACCCATAGTTTGAGAACCGCTGGCTTAGAAGATAAGAAATGGCAGCTCAAATACTGTGCAAGTACATGTGTTAAAGCTATAACTGAACCCAGCTATCGTTGCCTTGTTTAAATGCCAGTGCTGGGGTATACATGTGTTCTGGACATCAGGACAAGGTGAATCCAACCAAACTGGAAACCTTTTCTGGTTGTGACAATTTAGGGACTCTATGCCTCAATGCAGATGTGGAGTCAGCCACTTGCTGTCAGGGCTGTAGTGTAGCTGAAAACATCTTGGGATAATGTGTTGGCTGAAGCCTGGGGAAACCAGTTTGACCAAGTTTCTCTGCAAGGGGCTGGAAAAGTGGAGACTGGAAAATCCTCAGCAGAAGAACAAAAAATAACCCCCATTCCCTCCACCGCCCCCCCAAAAAAACCCAACCCAACCCAGGTGGTGATAGTGGGATATATAAACTCGAAGGAGACACACACAGAGATATGCAGGAAGCTTTGGGCAGGAGAGAATGGCATGCTTTTGTACACAGGGGTGTTCTGTTTAACAGCCAAAGGAAGCTAGCTGCAGGAGAAAGGGTGATGCCATGATTCTGACAAGCCATGTGCAGCAGGCTATACCTGGACTACCCAGAGAACTCTGCTCAAGCCCTTAGAACTCTTCAGAGTGGCAAGGAAACTGAGTCAGGGAAAATGCATACAAGTGTGTTCATTATTTTGTCTAGATTTGTGTATTTCTCATGCTACCTAAGTAAAGAGTCTTACTCCTGAGGACATTCTGCACCAAAAAATTAAAAGTTCTGTGCCAAAAAAATAAAAATTCTGCACCCAATATTTTGAAATTCTGCAAATGTTATTTGTCAAATAAATGTGGAGGCGCCAGATGGCATTGGGGAGCACAGGCCACTGGCTTTACAGAGGAGGGAGATCACTGTGCAGCTCCCCCGCACCAGGACACGGACTCAGCAGTGAGGCTGCACCCACCCTGACACAGCTCAAGGACGGGGTCTGCCCCAGAAACACCCCAGGGCCCTGTCCCTCCATGCCAGATGCACTAGGTATGTGCAGGCAGGCTCAGCAAGACAGGATCCAAGGGTGGAGGGGCTTAGTGTGTGTGTGGGATTCAGGTGTGGGTTGAGAGGGTTCTGTGTGGGGCAATCTGGGTGGGGGCGGCTCAATAGGGGATCCAGGTGCAGGGGGGGAGCTGGATGTACTGGGGCTTGTTGGGGGATTCTGGATGCAAAGGTAATGGGACTCTGCAGAGGGGTCCAAGTGACGGTGGTTGGGGCTCAGCAGGGAGGGGTTTGGGTGCGGGGGGATTGGAGCTTGGCAGGGGGTTCTGGGTATGGGGATCTGAGTGGGGGATCCAGATGATGGGGGAGTGGGGCTCAGTGTGGTGGGGATCCAGATGCAGTTGGTTGGGGCTTGGTAGGGTGGGGATCTGGGTGCAGATGGCTCATTGGGGTGGTCCAGGTACAGGGCGAGTGGGGCTTGTCAGTGTGGGGGTTCTGGGTGTGGGGGGGATGAGGATCGGCGGGAGGGTCTGGGTGTGAGGGGGTCTGGATGCACGGGGGTTGGTCGGAAAGGGGAGCAGCTCCCCATACAGTGATCCCTCCCCCTGCAGCTGTGGAGTGATGGGTGCAGGAAGCGCAATGGTGGGGGGGGGGGGGCAGGCAGGCGAGTTTGCAGAGTTTCCTACAGACGGGGAGAAATCTGGGGGTGGGTCTGACATGGCCCTGGGTGCCATGCAGTGATTTACCTCTCTGCTGGCTACCCTTGGCACTCAAAACTGCTGGGGAGGGTCGCATAACTGCTCTTGTGGCTTCCTTTTGCTTCCCCATCAGAAAGTCCTTTTTCTGCAGGTAAGCACAGAAATCTGCGAGGGACATAAATTCTGCACGTGCATGGTGGTCCAGAATTCCCCCAAGAGTAAAAGAGTAATGCTATTTTAGAATCCTATGCAAAGTTAATGGGTCTGTTTGCTTTCACTGTTGAATGACCATATGGAGCTAAACTGTAAACCCAGAATGCTCACATGGCTGGAGCTCTGGGAGAGTGTGTATTTAAGCTACAAATGAGCCTGAGGGGTCAGCACTAGTCTGAAGGGCTGGGCAGTTGGACTGCAGGGTCTCATCTCTCATGAGGGAATGCAAGACAAGAGGACCTTCACCCTGAGTATGCATAGGGACTGTAAGCCAGGGGTAGTACCTGAATTCTGTTCAGACTCAGGAGGCTTAAAGACCACACAGTACCCAGTGAGGTGGGCCCCAAACACAACAGCCTGGTGAGTGTCCAGTTTTGGGGGAGCTCTATCAGGGCTCTGTGTGCAACACTGGTGATAGCTGGTCTGTTGTTCAGAAGTAGTTAAAGATGCAGGGAGCAATGAGACAACATTGTCAAGATTATCTGTGAAACTTGAAAAGAACAGAGCAAAATTCTAGAGATAATCCAAGTTCTCCAGGTTGAGTTTCTATTACATGTGGAAATAAATTACCTGATACTAAGCTGGTGAAGTATTGGACATCTGCAAGAAACTGATTAAGTTAAGCAACAGAAGTATGATGGACTGTAATACATTGTTATGAATAACGTGAAGTGTAAGCTTTTTAACAGCAATATTTGACTTCAAATGACCCAACGTATTTGTACTTCAGCATTTTAATTGAAAAGATTTTGTAAGAACCATAACATTCTTAAATAACAGATATTATTCTCCAAGTGTTTGTACAGGAACAGTACTTACATTTAATTACAGGTGAACTGGATATGTTTATAGGTGCAAAATACATTAAAATTGATTTATATGAAATAAGCTCAACTACCACCAACTCGGGAATCTAAATCTTCACAACAACATTGCCAGCAATTCAGCTATCTATTCAAAGGTGCTATTTAAAACATATACCTGAACCTAGTAAAAAAGAAACCCCAGTAAATATTACAAAGAAGGAAGCTTAAAAGACCAAAACTCCACAGCAGATTGGATCAATAAAATATTAAACTGCAGTTCTTAAATGTAAGTACTAGACCAACTGGTTGGTTGTTTTCAAATAGTGTAAAAGCCCTTGATTTCTAATTGAGACAGTAATGTGTATTCTACCTATTCAATCCAATCAAGATTTAGGCATCGTGCTATAAAGGCAAACATATCAGACACTTCTTCTATAACTTTAGCTGTTGGTTTTCCTGCTCCATGCCCAGCCTTGGTATCAACATGAATGAAAAGTGGGTTGGTTTGTTTACAGCTTCGGCCCACCACGTACTGCAGAGTAGCAATGAATTTCAGTGAGTGCAAAGGGACCACGCGATCATCATGGTCTGCCGTGAGAAGTAATGTGGAGGGATACTGGATTCCATCCTCTTCTGGTAGTTTGACATTATGAAGCGGAGAGTACCTGAAAAGAGGACACAAGGCCATTTAATATTCAAGCCATCAGAGTGGTCTCTGACAGCACTCAAAGTCAGTCCCCCATCTGTATAAAATCAATTTTATGTGATGTAGGTAGTGATTCTCTATCACTTGTGTGCTATTAAAATAGAACAATGGCCACTTATCTCTCTATTTGAATATTCTGGCTCTCAGCCCTGTAGAAGCCCTTAGTAAACTCCTTCCATTTTGGAAGTAAATATGCAAACATTTTAGACAGACATCAGACTTATCAGCAACTGCAATAGTACTCATGTGAAATAGGGAAACCTAATGGGCTGGAGCGTCCACTGCAAATCCATTCCAGGTGCTTTGCTGCTGGGAATCAGCCAAGTACTGTGCAGAAGCAGCTGCCCTGTCCATAGGGATGGCTCCTGGCCTTTATGGATCCGGGAATGGTTATCTACAGGGACCATGGGGTTAAGAGGCTGGGCCCCTCCAATCTTTGGACCCCTTTTCAGTCCCCATTTGCCTTCAGGGGACACTGTGCAGGAAACGGAGGGGAACCTGATGGAGTTTTCCTGCCTCTTTGACCAACCCCTTCGTGGGTGATTCTGAGCGAGGGATGGTCTGGCTTCCAATAATTTGTTTCACTCCCAATGGGCACCATATATCCCTAAACACTAACATACCATAAACTCTCTCAAGACTCCTTTTATATTAGAAATTAACATTACAGCAATACTAAAACACAGGGGATTATAATATAAGAACATAAGAACAGCCATACTGGATCAGACCAATGGTCCAGCTAGCTCAGTATCCTGTCTTCCAACAGTGGCTGGTGCCAGAGGCTTCAGAGGGAGTGAACAGAACAGGGCACTTTATTGAGTGATCCCTGTCATCCAGTCACAGCTTCTAGCAGTCAGATGTTTAGGGAGAGACAGAGCACGGGGTTGTGTCCCTGACCATCTTGGCTAATAGCCATTGATGGACCTATTCTCCATGAACTTATCTAGTTCTTTTATACTTTTGGCCTTCACAACATTCCATGGCAATGAGTTTCACAGGTTGACTGCACACTGTGTGAAGAAGTACTTCCTTATGTTTGTTTTAAACCTGCTGCCTACTAATTTAATTGGGTGACCTCTTGTGTGTTATGCGAAGGGGTAGACAACACTTCCTTATTTACTTTCTCCACACCAGTCATGATTTTATATACCTCTATCACATCTCCCCTTAGTCATCTCTTTTCCAAACTGAACAGTCCCAGTCTTTTTAATTTCTCCTCATAGGAAAGCTGTTCCATACCCATAATAATTTTTGTTGCCCTTCTCTGTACTTTTTCCAATTCTAATATATCTTTTTTGAGACGAGGCAACCAGAACTGCATTCAGTATTCAAGGTGTGCACATACCAGGGATTTATATAGTGGCATTATGATATTTTATGTCTTATTAACTATCCCTTTCCTAATGGTTCCTAACATTGTTAGCTTTTTTGACTACAACTGCACACTGAGTAGATGTTTTTAGAGAACTATCCACAATGACTCCAAGATCTCTTTCTTATGCGGTAACAGCTAATTTAGATCCCATCATTTCGTACATATAGTTGGGGTAATGTTTTCCAATGTGCATTATTTTGCATTTATCAACATTGAATTTTATCTGTCATTTTGTTGCCCCTAGTGAGTGAGTCAATATCTTTTATTGGTCCAACTTCTGTTGGTGAGAGAGACGAGCTTACAAGCTCTGTGAAAGCTTGTCTCTCTCACCAATAGAAGTTGGTCCTGGGACCAACACGGCTACAACTACACATTTTGTTACCTAGTGACCCAGTTTTGTGAGATCACAGTCTGCTTTGGACCTATCTGGCATAATTTTGTATTGTTTGCAAACTCTGCCACCTCGTTGCTTACCCCTTTTTTCCAGATCATTTACGAATATGTCGAACAGCCCTGGTCCCAGTACAGATCCTGTGGGACCCTGCTGTTTACCTCTTTCCACTGTGAAAAATGACACTTTATTTCTACCCTTTCCTATCTTTCAACCAGCTATTGATCCATGAGAGGACCTTCCCTCTTATCCCATGACAGCTTACTTTGCTTTAAGAGCCTTTGGTGAGGGACCTTGTCAAAGGCTTTCTGAAAGTTCAAGTACATTGTCCACATGTTTGTTGACCCCCCGCCCCCAAAGAATTCTAATAGATTAGTGAGGCATGATTTTCCTTTACAAAAGCCACGTTGACTTTTCCCCAATATATCATGTTCATCTATGTGTCTGATAATTCTGTTCTTTACTATAGTTTCAACCAGTTTGCATGATACTGAAGTTAGGCTTACTGGCCTGTAATATGGACCTCCCCTTTGTAACACATACTTCGTTTAGAGAGAAGAAAACCTTTAGAAGAAGAGTTAGCTTCCTTATTTGAAAAGGTTATTTTTATTTTTTCCTGTTTTTACTGATAACAAATACAGAGGCCAACTGAGCTCATTTGGTATTTGTGCTTTAATTTTGTTTTAATTTCACAACAAGCTTCAGATTGCTTACTGAAGGAGTAAGTAACAGAGGCATACAAGTTATCTCATGATATCTGACATTCCTTTATTTTTGTCTGGGTTTAGCTGCGCCTAACAGCTTACTAGGAGGAATTTTTGTTTCATAGAGTCACAGAACTAGGTTTTGTATTGAGAAGTTAAATATTGGACAATAAAGGGCATTATATTTGTTTAAGGTATTTCTAGGATGCCCATAATGGGAGTTTCTAAGCACAATTACACAACATTATCAAATATCTTGCTTTGTTTGGTAAGAGATTACCAGTTATTTGACAGTTGATTAGACAAAGGGAACCACTAATTGCTCTGGATAGAATATGATGGTACAGTAGATTAAGGTAGTTTGACTAAAAAAAGACTAACTTTTCAGATTAACATCAGATAAAATGGTTTCTAAAACACTTGTTTTGATTTTGAGAGGCCTACAATGGACATATGTACAACAGACTACACAGGAACCTTCTTACTATGTGTATTTTCCTATTTACAGAGAGCAAATTTAAGATTCTCATTCTCATTCTCTATACTCCAAATTTCATCATATCTGAATTCACTAGTATATAAACAAGTTTTATTGCACACAAACGTTTGTATCATATCTACAGTAGATGCATTTTATGGGAAAAATCCTCTGACAAAGTTCAAAATATGAACTTGGCAATTAACAAATTTTATTGTGCACTATAATACTGTAAAAATGCCTTGCCATTAATATCACCATATGAAAGTTTATACTGTCTTGATAAAATGGCAATCAAGAGGCAAATGATTTACAATAGGCCTAATAGATCATAAAGTATTTTCATTTTGCATTAATTTTCTTTTGAACTCTACGATATTTTAAATAAATGCTTTAGCTCACAAATGAGAGTTAGATTATCTATTCAGTTACATCTAATGGGGCTATTATTTTAGTATCTAATATCTAGATTTAGAATTAAATCTTACATAGTAGTTTAATATTTGTGAGAAATCCTCATTCTTAGTCTTCACTGTTAAAGAAATGAAAATTCAGCATTAGGAGAGCAAGTGTTACAGAAGTACTTTTAAAATTATGTTACATATTGTAACAGGCTCTTTATTATCCATTATCAATTTGCAGCACATTAAAAAAAAAAAAAAAAAAGGATCTGTGAAAATACAGAATCTTTTCAGGCTTCTGAGCAAGAAGTTAAAACCTGAATTAATTTCCTTTTGTGCTCCACTCCCAATCAATTTATACAAATAAACCCTATCTACATTCAAAATATAATGTAGAAAAGCAATCCGCTCTCCCATATAATTAAAAACACTATTTGTTTATAGCTGTTGGGCTGAGTGCCCTGTTCTGACAGCCTACCAGAAAAAGTAGTCACTACTTAAAAAAGCCAACCTTGCATGGTATGTAACCTTTGAAAATATGTCCCATTGGCTTTACAGAATTTTTCCAAAAAGCAGAAAAGTACAAATCTACTTTTTATAAAAGTGACTTAAAAGTTAATTTTGAACTTTCAGTGTCCAGTGTGTTTATCAACTTCCTGGACACCACTATCAGTTTCAGCAATGGATTATATACAGAGGATTATATACAAGAAACTCACGGATCCCCACACTGACCTCCACAGATCTAGCAACCACCCTGGACACACCAAGAAAGCTGTTATCTACAGCCAGGCACTCAGATACCACAATTTGCTCTGAAGAGAAAGTCCAGGCTACACACCTTAACACCGCCTTCACTAAACAAGGACACTCCACCAGAGAAGTAGATCCGTTCCCTGACATGACCACCCAAATACCCCAGGAGAACCTGCTTCAATACAGAATCCTCCCCCTGCCGCCCCACTGACTGCACACCCCTATCTGTCACCTACCACCCTACACTAGAACCCATATGGGGTAACATCAAACAATTACAACCCACATTTGATGGGGACCAAATACCGAAAGAAATCTTCACAAATCCCCTCTTCTGGTCTTCAAATAACACCCTAACCTTGCCCAGCTCATCATCAGAAGGAAGCTCCCCAAAGACCAGGACACACCCACTCAAAGCAGCACCGGATCCTGCCAGAACAACAGATGCAAAACCTACAGACATATCTCCACTGCTATTATGATCAACACCCCCCACAACAGACCTTTCAAGATCCCTGGGTCCTACACATGCCTATTACAATATGTGGTGTACCTCACCCAGTGCACTAAATGCACCACCAACAACTATGTGGGTTAAACCAGACAATCACTACGCTCTGGAATGAACTCATACAGAAAAAATGATGAAAGACAAAAACATCCTATCACCCACGGGCGAACACTTTTCACAAAACGATCATTCCATATCTGACCTCTCAGTCCTCGTCCTCAAAGGAAATCTGCACAACACCCTCAAAAAGTCAAGCATGGGAACTTAGGGTATGCCCCTACATGAGAATAAAAAACCCACGGCTAGCATGGGTCAGCCCACTTGGGCTCACAGTGCTTGGGCTACGGGGTTGAAAAACTGCTGTGTAGACATTTGGACTTGGGCAGAAGCCCGAGCTCTAAGATCCTGTGAGGGTGGCGGGTCCCAGAGTTCGGGCTCCAGCCCAAGCCCGAACATCTACACAGCAATTTTTAGCCCTGCAGCCTGAGCCCAAGTCAGCTGACCCAGGCCAGCCATGGCCATGCCATAGGACTTTTATCCCTGTGTGGACATATTCTTAGGGTAAGTCTACACTGCAATATAAGCCCAGGGTTAGTAGAACTTTAGATAGCAGACCTGGGTTTGTAGGGATATTAAAGAAGGTACTAACAGTGATTCCCCCAAGTGACAGTGACCCCCCCACAATTTGTCCCCCACACTTTAAAATCCAACAGTTTCACCAAGTACAAAAATCTCTTGGGTCTTCTGTTAAAACTTGTAAACTACTGTCTGTGTAAAACTTGTAAACCATGGATTGTATCTGTTCTTAGAAAGATACTTTATTGCTATGTACAACTTGCAAACAGTCAATTGACTCTGTTCTCTAAGCATGCTCTGTAATTGATACAAGGCAAACAAACGCTATGAGCCATTAAGTGACTTTCACTCCATTGTACCAGCAATGGCTCCTAGGAACAGATCCCCACCCTCTGTGATTAAATGGAATGTATGTTGATGAATGCTTGATGTACATCAGGGGTCCCCAACGCGGTGCCTGTGGGTGCCATTGCGCCCGCCAGGGGGTCTAAGTGCGCCCGCGTATCAGTTGTCATTTTTTTTTTTGCTCCGCCGGCAGCGCTCGGGTTTTTGTGGGTTTTTTTGGCGCCCGCTGGCAGCGCTCGGGGTTTGTTTGTTTTTTGGCTCCCGCCAGACGAAAAAGGTTGGGGACCACTGATGTACATGAATGGTTAGGGAGGTGCCAGCCTAGAAAGGAAGTATCCATCGGCCGAAGAATGTGTCAAGTGGACCACCAGACAACCCCCAGAGGGTAAACTGGGATCCACCCCATCACCTGGAAGGATGAAAGACACAAACTTTGGACAGTGCGGAGCCACCAGGAATGTGCCATTTGCTGATTGAGTCAGCAACAGCAGGATGAAACAGCTCCCATAGACTAACATAGGAATTAATTCCTATAAGAATGGTCTCTCAAGACTGAGGACTTTGAGTCTCTGGTTCTGCTGCCAACCTCCAGGAGCATCAGGTGCGCACCTGACACGGACTCGGCTCCACTCTTGTGTACAGGATACCTGGCCAGTATTCTGTCACAAGCAACTTCTAGGCTGGGAACTATAACACCTATAGGTGTATAAGGAATAAGTAGTGATAGGAATAAGTAGTTAAACAATGTTGTTTACTGTTAGCTTTTGTTTTATTATGGTCTTTACAATAAATGTGACAAATGTCTTGTCCCCTTTAATAAGATCCTGCTGGTTTTTATTGGTCTAATATAATTGGTATAACACGTTTGTTAACCTAGGGCTTGAGCATCTATACTCATTTGAAATACCAAGTTAGAAATTGTTGAACCCTGGGTCCCAACCAGGGGCTGCAGTGTCTACACTGCATTATGTGGGCCAAGTCCAACCATCCATATCCCAGACTTCCTAGCGCTCTCCCAAAATGTGGCTGGCTCTAGCCTTTTGTTCATGGTGCAGTGTGGGAAAACTTGATTGTCCACCAAACTTGATTGTCCAGAGGACACAGAAAGTCAGCCTGTGGGATTGTGGTATACTTTTGGCGGACTCCCAGAACACAAATCCAGTGGGGCTACATCTACATTGGAAAGCAACAGGGTTTGAACCCCTGGTCCCAGTTTGACTTACACTCAGACTCTCCACCCCTATGGGGTCCGGGGACCCTAGGTTCAAGCCCTGGGTTAGTGTGATTTGCACACAGGGGGGGAGGGGGTAGGTTTGAGTGTGAGTTCAAACCCTGTGGACATACCCTCAAATTCACTGGACATTAAAAATCAAGGACTTAACAGACAATGGTTTTACGGCTCATTACCACAATTTGTAACACACCCTACTGCTTGCTAACCCTCTGTTGTCGTACAACTAAGTGTTAACTGCCTACTTCATTTTATCCAATACAGCTGTTAGTCTTAAAGGTGCCACAGGACTCTCTGTTGCTTTTTACAGATCCAGACTAACACGGCTACCCCTCTGATACTTCATTTTAAGTGATCTCTTATAGCATATGTGAACTCCTTATGCTTAACAGTCTGTTCCACCTTGTATTTAGTTTGGACACTCTGGGTACTGTCCCCAGATCTGAAGGAGAACTCTGTGAAGCTCGAAAGCTTCTCCCTTCTACCAATAGAAGTTGGCCAATAAAATGTATTACCTCACCTACTTTGTCTCTTTCATTTAAAGAAGTCATTTTGATCCATTCCATTACTCAGTTCACATGGGTGAGGGCGAAATTAATTTGTACAATACTTAGTTATTGATGACTGCCAACTGCAATTTAAAATAGTCAGACTTCACTCAGTTATTACCAGTCAGCTACAGCACAATATAACATTCACACCAGTCGATTCATTAAAAACACCAAAAGGCACTTACTTGATCAGCCATTTAAATTGTTCTTTATAGTCAGAGCAGCCATAATCAGTTGTCCAGGCGTGACCAATGGTGTATTTGTGGAACTTAAGCATGTCCATTACTCCAACTTGAGCAATCACACAACCAAACAGGTCAGGGCGTTGATTAGCACAAGCAGCTTAAAAACAGCAAGACAATTCTATTAACACTGACGTCTAAAGGAGAAATCAAGGGCAGTAATAAAAGGTACAGTCAACATAAATTTGGCTCAACATTAAATTTTGTAATGTCAGCTTTTGTAAAACTTAAGGATGGCAATTTTACACATTTTGGAAAAATCCAGTTAAAACAATTGTTTTAAAAAATAAATACCCCCATGCAGTGCTTGAAACACAAACATTGACTAAAAATGCCTGACAATAGCCACTGAAGTCAAAGGGAAAACTTCCAATGGCTTCAATGGGCTTTGGTTTAGGTGCAAAGAAAGTCAAAGGGAAACTGACTTAAAAACAAGTGTGTAAGTGAATTCACTAATTCTCATTGTCCAAACTGAGGCAAATGAACAGTGTAAACAAAGAATGGGGTTTTTAAAACAGTCTAAGGGAGTTAGGTGCCCACATACCACTGAAATAGAGTTGGTCACCTGACTTTCTCTGCTGCTTTGTAAATTCCAGCCCAAGAGTGTAATTACTGACAAACAAACTGGATTCAAACAAGAAATTCACTTTTAACAATCAATAGTGTTATCAGTAACATAAGTAAAGATATTGGTTTGTTGAATTACAGCTTGGCACTCTCCAATGTTCTGATATCACTGTCAGGAAAAAGAAACTGAAAGCACAAATCTGTGTTTATTGCTCTCCATGGGTGAAACGGCACCATAAAGCTCTTTTATTGGTACATGAACATAGTAGTTCCTTCATTTTTCAGCTACATGCAAGCCAAAGAACTCTGATAAATAATCATTTCTGACTTAAGCCTGGTCTACACTTGAACTTTAGGTTGACATAGCTATAGCGCTCAGGTGTGTGAAAAATCCCTGAGGGTTGTAGCTATGCCGACCTAACCCCTCATGGAGATGCAGGTAGACCGATGGAAAAATGCTTCTGTTGACCTAGCTACTGTCACTTGGGGAGGTGGCATTCCCACAGCAGTGGGAAAAACCCTTCCCTTGCTTTAGGCTGCACTTACACTACGGGGTTATGCTGGCACTGTAGCTATGATGCAATTGTCCCCATAGTGCAGACATGGCCTCAGTTGTAATCACAGAGGGAGGAGCTCATTTTTCATAGAATGGTTGCATTTTGTTTCCTTATGCTTCCAATCTGCCTATTACTATAGGGCATTTTTAAAGAATAACGGCTGCCCCACTTTAAGGAGTGCACATGACTAATCACTAGAGCTAAAGCACACTGGTTTCTGACACTACAGCTTTCTCTACAGGCTTTTCCCTTTCCACAGAATCTTAGAGTTTTTCGCTAACAAATTCCTGAATTGCAAGTACAGAAGCCAAAGACCACAAAATCCTGTAACTGTTTATTAAAGCTAGTACAAGAGGTCAAACAGTACAGTACAGGGATCCTCCTTGTCTGAAGAGGCCTTTTTAGCCCACAGCTGTGCTGCCAACTAAGCCTTTGCCTCACACTATGATTCCATCGTGCAGGACAAGGAAATCTTGTTTTGCAGATGAATGAGCCAGAAACTATGGCTTTAGCCTATTCAGAGTCACCTCTTAGTAATTAGACTAAAAGGGAACACAGTATTCTGGAGGAACGCCAACAATCTTTTCTTCAATGAATGCAAACTGAGGAAATATGGCATTGGGCCCTTGCATCTGAGCTATTAGTGGCACATGATAGCTGTTGTACAAGGACATGAATAGCTATTTTGAAATCCCTTGGTTACCAAGAGAAAAAATTCAGTTCTGCTTTGAAGAAAGAGCACAGGTAAGAATTTTAAAATAAAGGAGCAATGAAAACATAGTAGTTTGATTCTGCTGAAGGAGAGGAAAAAACCCTTCTTGTTCCTAATGAATCAAAGAAATCAAACTGGAGAACTCTGATTACAGGCCTTTAAAACTCTATTTTGATAGAATATAGTTTAAATGCTCATTAAGGTTCAGTCAGGCATAAAACAAAGTAATATTTTCATAAGCAGTTAAACCACCAAATTCAAATAAAAACCAGAAAAGGTGGATGGCCAGTTAAATGTTGAACTGAGCTCTCAATTAGGTGCTCAATGCACCTGTAAAATGGACTTTTTTGTGCTTGAACTGCAGAGAGATCAATGCCCAATAGCTCTTTACCATCAACATCCCTTTCTATTTATGCTCTCATTTGCAATACACAATATCTTCTAGCAAAAAGAAAGTAAGTTGAATGTAAAAGTCTAATTTTACTGATGCTGAAACCGAAACATTAATTCTGTAAAAAAAAAAATCTTTTAAAATCCTTGCATGTTTTTATTTCAGTAGCTTTAGGCTGTCAAACTGCAACATGCTCCTCTCAAAGTTATCCTCTCTCCCCCCCACCACTATTCCTTTGTCATTATAACCCCGTTTAGGGTGGGGTAAAAAGCCCTTTCCCTTTGTTCCCTCTGATACCTAGGATGAAAGCACATGAGAGAGTAAGGATTTATTTAGGGACAAATTTGGCTATGTGAGAATTTTTTCTTTGAGATGGACTTTCTATATTTAAGATTAAATTGTTCTGAGTAAACATGAGTTAGAGACTTATACATTAATAAGGTGTACTTATAAACGGTGTGTTAGATTTATATTGTTTCTTAGAATCAAAATTTGCCTGTTATTTATACTTAATTTTTCTTTTATGTATTTTTGTCAGAGGTATTTGTTTCTTGTCATCTTTTCAACTCATTACAATGAATATAGGGTCAAATGTTGCAGTTACTCATCTGTGCCTTAAATGCAACAGAATTGCCATGATATATATATATATATATATATATATATATATATATATATATATATATATGTGTGTGTGTGTGTGTGTGTGTGTGTGTACACAACAGACCACAGAAAGGCAGAGTAGGAAACTTTGCAGCAATTGTCTCCATGGGCTTGCAGAATGTGGGTTTAGGTGCATGGCTAACTATGAGGATTTGGGGTAAACTATGCAGATCCAATGGTCAACTGACCCATCTGTGGCTACTACCATGGAGAACTGCTAGTGAATCTGAATGAAGTTTCCCAAATTTATTTTTAATGAAAAATGTCATTAACAATTGGACTTAAAAAAAGAAGAAAAAAATAAAAAGAATATTTGTTTGTGAACATCTCCCCGTTTCTCCACCAGCTCAGTTTCTGTTGCACATTCTGTGCAGGGCAGGTTCCAACACACATGAAGAACATGCATTTGACTATGGGTAGCAATTGTCCGTGTGGCTTTTAACAGTGGGCATTTCCCAAAGGATACAGAATGCCAATGTCCCATGCCACCAGAGACTGAAGTGGAATTGAATTACTTTATCTGTATTAACACAGTGACATGCCACCAATTTTTACACCCAAGGGCTCTTATAAATTTTTCCCTGTGCTTAGCTTATGAAAAACCATCTGCGTACTAGCATCCACATAACAGTAAATACACAAATAGTTCTTACCCACTAAGAGACCCCCATTTGAACCTCCATTAGTAGTCAGCTTCTTTGGAGATGTATATCCCTCTTTGACAAGATATTCCGCTGCACACTGGAAGTCATCAAAGCAATTTTGTTTGTTCGCTAAGATACCACCTACCACACAAGGAAAACAAAACAGTTAGTTCTATAAAATGCATTTGACAGCACCTATTCAGAAAGAGGTGTATGCGGAAATGCTTAGGATGAATTCCAGCTTCATGAGCATTTTAATAATTGATTCAGCTGAGAAAGACAAAGGAAAACAAAAAACTCTTCCAACACAAAAATTATAAGATGGTTCTGCCAATGACTCTAATGCTCTCAAAAATATTGAATAATACATATCTATGCTGAGGATCGAACAGGTAATGCTGAGATTCCAGCTAAAAGCTTTGCACTGCCAATTTTACACAAAATGACCACACACCGTTCCACTTGAGGTATGTCTTAATGGAACTTTAACAGAATTAAGCTCACTTATGATCCTTTAAGAAGATAAAACTTCAAACTTACTGCTGTAAAAAATAAGCTAACACTAATGTTTGCTGGACATCAGATACATAACTGGTAATTTACTGAGTTTTATTATCATTATTTGTTTTCAAATCTGATGACATACAGCTATGATAGAAATGTGACTTCAGAGCCAGATCTTAATTTGGCATTTCATTAAGATAGCTCAAATTTTGAAAAGCTACTGTCCTCTTATTAATCTACTATAGTGAAGCTACTGTAGTCTTTTTAGACAACATTTTAATAAGGCTCATATAAGGGGAAATAAATGTACAATTTTTAAAAAATTGGGGAAGAAAGAATTTTGTATGCAAGAGATATTCTAATTCTAATGTCAAAACCCATATGGGAGGCAGTCTTGCTCTGCAACCTTTTTATATAAAATAAATAATATTCATTGCCAAACGATGATATTCACAGAAGGATTCACAACTGACCAAAACTCCAATTTACATTTTCCCATTTAAGAAGTTAATTTGATATGAGGCTATAAATGGCTCCTGATCAAAGGTTGCATAAAGCTTTGGAAATGCATACCACCCCTATCTGACCTGGACAGTCCTGTCTTGGGTAATTAAATACTAATTAGGAATTGTAATTAGGTGGGAATTGAGAATTAAGTGCTGGTACCCTTATATCAAAGGCTATGTTCAATCTTGTAAAGGGATTCTTGTGTGTAGACTTTACAGATCCCTTTGCAGACCTGTATAACTTCTTAAAAATACAGAATACATAATTCATCCAACACAAAGACCACACAAGAGGTGTCCTGGGAATGTTGGATATTTTTATATTAATTAATTCCCAAAACTGCAACAGTGGAGGAGAAATAGAAGTGAAGAGACATCCTGTGCTTTACTCAGAATACTGAATAATTCTGGTCTGGTCTAAGGTCAGGACACTATCCGAAGTTAAAGCTACTCAAATAGACATCTGTACTAGCGGTCTCTGAAATTAACAAAGAACAGATACAGACCTAATTATGCAATTGAGATAACAGACTTGAGCTGAAATTAAATTAAACAGGAAATAGGGGGACTAAAGAAGCATTTTCATAGCAAGATAAAATCTCATTAAAAACCGATGGCCAAATTCAAATTACTGAAGGATACTTTGTCTTTAGCAATGACATTATACATGCCTGAGCATATGCTATTTCTTTTTATGAAACCATTACATCTTTAAGTCAATTACAAGGAAATGTCCCAGACAGGTGTTACAGCAAAAAGAGATGAAAGAGCAATACTGAGCAAAATCACCTTACTATAGGTTAACAGAAATAGTATGCAAATATTGTTACAGTTAGATACATTTGGAAAGCGGATTCAAGATAAATAGTAGTATTCACAAATATTTGCATTGAATCCAGAAAGTTGATCTTGTTTTGTAAAAATGGTAATAATTTTCTTGGAAAACTTACACAATGTTTGTTGTAAAATAAATTTTTACGCTATGTTGTAAAATAATATTTTTAACTAGGATGCAACAAGCAAAACAATCTAACTGCAAAGATCAAATTATATGAGGGAGCTACAGGTGCAATAAATAAGTTTGATTGTTTGACAATAATTCTGACTTTCATAACTATCTGGGTAAATAAAGAGTGAGAGAAGAAAGGCAGACAATTTTTGGGTATGTCCACTATGCACAGTTAATTTGGGCTCTTATCAGAGTTTTAGCCTCAAGCTTGCTCCCATCCATACAGAAAAAACTCCGACCTAGGTTTGGAGGTGTTTTAAGCCCATGCTAGCTTATCTAGCTGGTGATGTGGGTTAGAACATGGGCTCTCCAAGCTGCTCACTTTGTAGTGAGGACAGGCTCATCACTCAAGTGCCTTCCCACATTCTCCCTTGAAGGGCAGACGTGGGCAGCTGCACAAACTTTGAGGACGCAGTAACACAAGAATGGCTTTGCTATAGGGACACTCACACCCAGGCGAGGCTAATCTCAGGAGCCAATAACGTGGGTTAACTGTGCAATGTAGACACAGCCGTTGTCAGTATCACTGCTAAAACCACTATTTGTTCTTGTACTCAGAACGCTTTACCTTTGTGCCAGGTCTCTCCATATTCACCACCTCCTCTGATGTTAGCCACAGCTAGAACACCACCCAGATGCCTCACAAAAATAAGTCTTGATACACTGAAGGAGAAAAACAGAAAGCTAGATTACTTTGGATTTCCTACCCCCCAATGTCTACCTATTCTCCCTCCTCGCCCCAATGCTGTGTGTATGTTAGATGCAGGAGAGAGTCTGGCATAATGTATGTGACAACATAAAGGGTTAAATCCTCCCTCTGTGCCAAGCCCGAGTAGCCAGACTTGTCTCAGTAGTGTTCCATGGGGATACGAGTCTATCTAAAGAAAGCAAAGCTACTCCAATCTTCTTCCTATAGCCCTCCTCAAGGGCAGTGGCCAGCAGATCTATGTAACCATAGATCCACTGGCGATGCCTCTGTTCCTTGACAGTCTCCCAACTCTTCAGTGTGGGGAGCTAGGCTCTGCAGTACATATGCCCCCCATGTAGACTCTCTAAACTCTTCCTCCACTGTGTCTAGAGCCATCTGCAACTTCAGAGAAGCAACCTATTTGTTAACAAATGAACAAGAGCTAAAAATTAAGGCCACCATTTGGCCTGGCTTTGTTTAGGAATTGTAGAAGTCTTTGAATAGACATTAAATTTGTATTTAATATCACTT
The DNA here is from genome assembly GCA_003942145.1 of Platysternon megacephalum. NCBI lineage: Eukaryota > Metazoa > Chordata > Testudines > Platysternidae > Platysternon > Platysternon megacephalum. The sequence goes on along the minus strand of QXTE01000011.1, from coordinate 13,938,849 downwards.
GCCTCTGACATTTACAAGGCTGCATTTGCAAAAGAGATCATGTTCTTACATCAAATGTTTGTACCAGTGGTTAGACATTTGAATTCTTGACAAAACAAAACTGTTTTGTTTACTTACATCGTTCAGTATAAAAGAACATTAAAATCTAAATTTCAGTAGCTGACCTCACTGGTATTTTCTGATGTTGGATGAAAGCTAATGTAATATAAAAATATCTCAATATTAAATTACTAAGATATTAGTGTCATTAATATATTTTAAAAAGATATTTAATTAAAAGTCACTTCAATCATATTTGACAATCAAAAAGGAAGCAGGAAGGGAAGCAGGCCTCCCACCAATTGAGGCAAAAGCTTAATGTAGCCAGAGCTCTAGGTGGCAAACCAGGAGCACCAAGGATAATAGTAAAACATGGGAATTAATCCCAACCAGATTTTCCCCCCTAGGCAACACCATATCTATATGAATCAGTCTTATTAACTCACATAAGTAAGAATTGGGTCTTTATGTCTTTAAGCCCTGATGCCACTTATGAGACTCATTCAGAAATATTTCTGAAAAGTCATTTCCCATGCATTTGCTGTCAAATGCTTCCTAAAGCAGCACAATTATTCTTGTGAACTCATCTACCAAGTTGTTTTGTTAATCACAGAAAAGACTATAATGTTACAGTGTGTCCATAAGTCTGTAGTTACAAAAAGAGTAATATTTTCATAGCTGAAAACAATTAACACCTGCTGGTGACTTCTCTTGCACTGTACGTACAGGGGTAAACTTTTCAGCAAAAAAAAATTGTAGAAGGGGAATTGAGAAGAGGCTCCTGTAGTTTCATCATCCACCCAAAGGATAAATCCTCCACAATAGGCTTATCTACAGCCATCAGCTCACCTAGGGCAATGTGAATTCTCTCTTTTGTTTCAAATCAATTTTCGAGGCTTAGGTCTCTGTGATATCCTGGTCAGAGACTAGATTTATATTCCAGACATATACTGTGTAAAGGGTCACAGTGCACTGTTTTGCCAACTGTAGAGTGACTAATTTCTAGAGGTTGAGATAGTTAATGTGGAATAGCCTGACACTAGACTGCTCTAAGAGACTGTGGTTTTGCAATCAATTTTTGGTGGATTATAGTCACAGAAAGAAGAACTCCCAGATTTTATTGTACTTCTTTTCATTCCTTGTATCCCAAACAAAATCAAAAGGGATGTCTTTGTGTCCAAACCTAGCTGATTGGTCACTTAGCATCCAAAAGCAACCTATCACAGGATATAGCTGATTGAGCATGGGATCACTAACTCAATATATGTTATTCATAGCTATTTAAAAAATGAAAACCAAAACCAAAACAAATCCCCCTCCACCCCCCCCACTTCCCAAGCCATTTCTGAATACTTCACTATCAGTGCCTTTTTTTGTACAACTCAAATCCAAACTGGGAATTCATCCCATGCCAAAAGTATACAAACACTGGAACTTTAACAGAGCAGTCACTGTGATTCAAATTTTTAAAAAGCATCTAAGTTATTCAGCATTAGCTTTTCTGTCAATTGCCCTTAGTATACAAAGGCTAAGGTCCTATTCACTTTCAGTGATACATAGGCTCCTAAGTTACTTAGAAATTTTGAACATTTTACCCCACGTGCATAGAATAACTTCACTGTAAGTGGATATTTATTAGGGGAAAGACTGCCTTTAGCCACAGACTATAGGAGGGGGATTGTAAGGAATTCTGCTTCAGGGAGGCAAAATGTTTCCAAGAAATCTTGGATGCACAGACTCTGCATGTCTGAGATGATATTCTTTTGACAGATGCAATGTACTCTCTCTCCTGTGCGATGGGCCAATGTGTTGGGAGAGAGGAGGAAAAAGCCATGGACTTGCCTTCTCCCCACCTCCTTTGGGGGGCTGTGCGCCGTAGAGATAGTAGGGCAGGAGCAGCTCCTGTGCTTCGCAGAACACAGTGGCTGCTATTTTGCCTGACCCTTATGTGTGCTCTGAAAGGGGGAAGGGGTCATTATGCCCTTCCTCCACACTATGCTCTTGCTTAAGGGCCTGACAGAATCTGGCCCTGTAACAGGAATGGCAATTTAGATTTATGGTTTACTTCACAATCAACGTTTCAGTATACACTAGAAACTGGTTCTACTGTACCTACAAAGGCACATCCAGAGCATCAGGGTAAAACATGGCACCTCCTTCAGGGTGGTGTGCAGAATCTGAGGTATTACTGGTGGGTTTTCAATAATATTTTCACAGAAGCTTTGCCACGCCCACACTGAATGCCATCAATTTTACCACACCTTTTAGCTGTGGTATTTCTATACAGACTATGAAGGCTGTATAATTGATGACAGTGCTACAGCGTGTATTCTACTAGAATTGGTTCTAAATCCAGCTGCTCAGGGGAGAGAGAGAGAGAGAGAAATAAAAAATGCATGCTTATATAAAAAAATAAAAGTACTACTCTAACTAGGTTAATGACTTTGGTCTGTTTACTTATTTGTATTTACTTCTGGATCTATCGACCTCAACTCTTCCTATGCTGTTGTAGTTTCCTTAAAATGTAGTGAGCAGTAACCATAGTAACAGCTGCAGTTCCCTTTTTGGGTATGATACATTTAAAGAAGATTGCTAACAACAAAATGCAATGCCAACATACACAATGTAGCTACTGCCCAAAGCACCAGGCCAAACAGCCAGGGCATTGCTCAACCAGGTGGCTTAATAAGGGTTTTCCTGGTTGAAAATGCCAGGGGGCTAGGAGAGACCGATTGGAAGCTGTGTGTTTCTGAAGGGAGCAAGCCTGGAAGAGTTGAGTGTGTGTGACTGAAGGGAAGCACAGAGACAGAGATTCTTGGGCACAGTTTGCTAGAGTGACCTGCTGACGTTTGTTTCTACTGTGATCAGGAAAAAGGAAATTCATGTACATTTTTTATTAATAAACAAGATTGCATTAAAAATATCTCTGAGTCTCATTATAATTTCTCATTCAAAGAGAAACAAACCGACAAGGCTAGCTCCTCAGGCTTAAAAGGAAATAATACAAAACACTAGCTGGGTGACATCTTACTTAACTGAACAAAGGGTAACAGAAAAAACAGAGTCCCCAGGAAGAGAAGAAGAAACTGGAAAAACTTGGATTTGTGATAAGTTACAGGAGCACTGAGATCAAATAAAAATCTTGACTATTTATCTTAACAAAAAATAAAACCCTTCTGTTTCTAGGTTATTCAGTGGAGACCAGAAATAATTAAAAAAAGCTGAAAACTATGATGAATTTTTCATTAAATTTAGTTTTATTTCCATATATATTTTAGGCAAGGGCTATGTAGTACTACAATCTCCAACCTATTGTGTGCAAACGAGCTGAGTTTTGTTTTACTGTTATATCGTTGTAGTGTAATTTCACACTCTCAACCCAGCCTGTTTATCTGTCTCATCCACCTGTCGTGTCCTGACATACAGACTGTAAACCCTCCTTTGTTATTGTCTGGACAACCCCTATTATAACAGGCCTCTGGTCCTTGATTGATGTTCTTAAGCACTACCACAATGTAAATAATAAATAATCTTGTGAGGTCTTGTGAATTGGATTCTCTGAGAATAATTAAAAGCAATATTATATGTTTATCAATTTACTCTATAGGAAACACATACTCTGCATCACAAGCTGAAGTCAGTGATATATTTTTAATGGAGGAGGAAGGAGATATTTTCAGGGTGATACTCACCTAACACAATGACCTATTCATCTCCATCATCTATCAATAACTCTCTCTATATATACAATCTGTAAGTGGCTTGGAACCTAAAACTGTTTTCTCTGCTTGACATGTGGCCACAGTTGTGGTCAGCAGAGGCACCTAAGCTGAATCTCCTCCATCAGTCTGACAAAGTGAGTGGCTGGCATTCTCCATGGCCTTTGGAATTCACTTCCTCCCCAACTCTGTAACAGCCAGATTTTTTTAGTTTTCAGGGTGCACTATAAGGTCACTCCTTTCCTCCTTTGCCCATGAGGAGCTAGGTATTGGGAAGGGTTGGTAAGTAGTGATATAAGGTTCTAGTGTGGGACTGTGTGTGGGTTAGTTAATTTATATTATATTAACATTGTCACTGGGTATTTTATATGATCTGGGGGAATTGATCGGTCTATTTAATTAGTGTATTCTTAAAAGATTGTCAAAAATGCCTAGAGCATTAGGCAGGCATGCTTACTGTACTTTGCGAGACTCTAAATCAAATATATCCAGCATTTGTTTCCCCACCCCACCTTCCACAATATATTACAGTGCATCACATCCTACTAGGAACTAATACATCACTGGTTGAACCTCCTTTACATAAATATTTTTTTTAAAACTATTTAGTGTATGTAATTCTGTTTTACACAAACCACCGGAAATTAAAAATGTAGCTTCTGGAAGACAGCTGAAAAGAGCATTCAGATAATTTCATGATACATCATAAGAGTATGGTCCATTGTTACACAATGTATTTGATATGAAGGACCAGAAAATTATAAATGCTATCTGAAAATATGTAGTCACAATAACCATGAAAGAATGAGGTCTGCAAAGGATTTCATGAGATTTGCCAACTTTAATGCAAGAATTATAGCAAGTAGCAAATTGCTGTAGCTCTTAATATTGCATGTAAATTTAACAGGACAGTTTAATAATAGATTATTTTTGTGACAAGATGCAAACCTACTGTCTGAAGAATCTTCCTTTATCCTGTACTTGCCATTTATTTATTTTTTCTAAGAAATTGTGTCTAGCAGGATTTGCTTTGTACTGAAAGCTGTAAAATAATCCCAGTGTCATATCTTGGCAAGCCTACAATAAGAGTTCACTTGCTCGTGAAGTAAACATCACTTCCCTTTCAAAAGATTATTAATGGGTCAAGCAGGCTGCTGTTTGTGGCTCATGAACTATAGAATGGACTGGAAGTCCTGTTTTAAACTTACCACTTTTGATCTGTGCTGAATTGATTTGCATGAAAATAAACCCTCCTACACACTCCCTTTTATTCTCTGTTCTCCACACGTTGATATTTGTATTACTGAGCAGAAAAGATATGTTCTAAGGTCCCAGTTCAGCAAAGTGCTTAAACACATACTTTATTTTAAGCCCATAAGCAATCCCATTGAGTGCAATGAGGAAACCACTGAGGAAGTGAGTCCATACGCCAATGGGTAGGATGCTAGCCTGGGACACAGGAGATTTGGGGTTTGATTCCCTGTTCTGCCACAGACTTCATGTGTGATCTCAAGCAAGTCACTTGTCTCCCTCTGCAAAATGGGAATAATAGCACTTCCCTGTCTCATAGGGGTGTGGCAAGAATAAATACATTGAAGATTGCGAGGTATGCTTAATAATATTGGGTTCCTAGCTGGACCTCCTGCTCTCCCTTTTTTAAAATAAGACAGTTCATGCTAGGTTGAGATTTTCTTTATTATATTAATATTAATTCATTTATAACAGATTCAAGTGAACAGCATTTCCTGCATGTTTTTAAAGATTCCAGAAATTAGCCAACGTCTCAGCCAAAAATAGTGTACCAGAATTGTTTAAGGAAGCTATAGACAGTATTAGTGAAGGAGAATTTGTACCGGTAGCTTGTGCTGGCAGTTCTTGCCTTCCTACACAGAGAAGATCTTGCCATATTTTATTAAAAGGCTAGTTTGTACTTTTATTATGTTACAGTGATCATATTTTATTTTTTGAATGAGAAGGAATGTTCCCATTGGCAAGCTTCTGGGACCATGTGAATCCACTTATGGACTTAGCACTGGGAAAAGCTTTTTCAGTAGCTGGTACATCATTAGTTTAAAGGAAGTGAAGAGCTGCAAATGTTTTTAAGGAAAACACAGACTGGACACATCCAGTAATCCCCCCCCAAATGATGAGCTAATTTGTTCTGTTTACAAAGGCACAAAAGAAAACATAGAATTGCCATACTGAATCAGACCCAAAGTCCATCTAGCCCAGAAACCTGTCGTTAACAGTGGCCAGCACCAGATACTTTAGAGGAAGGTGCTGGAACAGTAGCTCTCAAAAATGTCCTGCTTACCTGTAGCTTGGAGTAAGAGATATGTTGAAACCCCCATAGCCATACAAGAAAGCAGGATGAGATCCATCCAATTTAATTCCCTTCTTGTGGACAATAAACATTGGGATCTTGGTACCATCTTTGCTGGGGTAGAAAACCTAGGATAACAGAGGAAAGAGGTTTGAAGTACTGTTAGTGCTGGGAACTATTTGAGAACTCACAAGTCACAAGTAGTTATTTCTACGCTTTTATTTTATATGGCTAGAAGTCTGGGAACTGTCGAACTGTAGCCTTTTCCCCATAATTTAATAGTTTGTTACTGCAAAAATAGAGGAAGGCCATTGGTATCATCATCCACAAGGTGTGTGAAATGGTTTGTCCCTGACTTGACTGACAGTTTTAAAAAATATGTACCAAAATAAGACCAAACACCTTATTAAGAGTATGATTCTGCTACCTTTACTCACCCTGAATAGTACTTACTCAAATGACTAATGGTCATTGAAAACTTTATGAAAGGAATATAATAAGCTACACAGACAAACAGGAAAGACAGTAATAAGAAAAATTACAAATTAAGATAAAATATATATTTTATAAAATACTAGAACTAGACATTGACACAAGAAGGAAAGCAGGGTAACAGAGGTAGGAGAAGGAAGCTTGTGACAAATAATGTTGACCAGTGTCATTGGTCTCAATGAATTTAATGCTTCAGCAGTTCCCCAAAAGATTGAGTAGGCAATTAGAGCTATCAAAAGCTGACAAATAATTCTTTTAAGAATTACATCTCAAAATTCCAGATACTGTTGCTGCACTAGCAGAAGGGGAAACTGATAAGCTTATGGTAAAAATTTAGTGAAAGCTCACTAAGGACTAGGTTAGTACTAGATAACTGGAGATTTCATGACACCATATGAGTATTTAAACAAGGATCATAAAATAAAATAAAATAAAATAAAAATGCAGCCCTGTATGGGAATGATCCTAGATTACTGAAGTCAACTGGAGTTTGGGACCTAAAAGCACAATTTTAACCATGAGAGGCAGACTGCAGCATTTTAAAAATCCATGGTAACATATTTAGGAATATTTATGTTTGAAAAACATCATGTTTTATTTATTTTTATTGTGGATATTCTTGGGTTGGCCCACGGCTGTTCCATCATTAGCCACAACAGCATTATTACATTTGTATTAACAGCGTTTTTCACCAATCAGAAGAGTCACTTTCACACATCATATTTTAGGCAACAGAGTGATCTTTGGCCAGTTTAAGAGTTTCCTTGTACTAACTCTAAACACTTTTACAGTAATGAAATCACTGAGATGGAAAGAGACTACTGAACATTTTTTAAATGTATAATCTAGTAAGGGACACACACACACACATCCGGATTTCAGAAAAAGCATTTACACTTGACCTTAGAACTGGCTGACTTGCAAGGTTAAAAAAAAAATTAATAGGAAACTATTATAACAAATTCAAATTGGTTTGGGAATAGAAACCAGAGAGTATTATTAAAGAAGCACAAATGTCAAGACTGTGATGGGTGAAAGGGCTGAAGTGGTGAAATACGTGGGAAGTGACAAAATGGCCAGCATGCAACCCATTGTTTGCTTTGCACTGTACTTACCTAACTATGAACAACAGGATGATGCTGTATAGCCTGGTGGGAAAGAACGCAGCAGAAAATACAGCATAGAGGAACAAAACAAATCTAAAGTAATTTGACTAAGTAAGGCTAATGGACTGAAAAATGGCTTATGCTATTCAGTGGAGTAAGAAAGAACAGGAGGATATTAAATAATCGTGGATGTTACAATCTCGCAAAATGTTAATACAGAAGACAAACCATGAAGAATTCTTAAGATGAATGAATAATGCACTGAAACCAAGGAGAAGACATTTGGCAGAAATATAGCAATAGCAATCTACATCCAGAAACGAAAGCCTCATCTCCAAAGGGCTTGTCTACACTGACAGTAGTGCAGCAGCACCGCTGGAGCACTTAGTAAAGACTCTACCTGTGCTGATGGGAACTTGTCCCATTGGCGCTCCACCTCCCCAAGAGGCGGTAGCTTTGTTGACGGGAGAGGCCCTCCTTTGACATAGCACTGTTTATGCCAATGGTTAGGTCAGATTTTCCACATCCCTGAGTGACGTAGTTATACCGACAAAGTCTGTAGTATAGACCAGGGCTACGAAAGCTCCTGGGACTACACTGGGTCCAGGACTGAAGCCAGGTGCCCAGAGTCAGTTTATCCAATCCTGTCTGGCTTATTTTATTCCTGGGGGGATGGGAGGGGGTGAGAGTGGGAGAAAGAGGAGCTGAGTCAATCCCGCCTGAACTGCGCAGTCGGGTGGAACCGTATTCTGCTCACAGAGCCAGCCAAGCTCTCCAACAAGACACTCAAAGGCTTTAAGCAGGAGACACAGACCCTTCCTTTTGCCCCTGGGTTTTCTCAGCCTAACTCTCTCCCTTAAGCCTGTAGGGGCACCAGCTGCTGCAAACACCTCAAAAGGGGAAGCACAGCTGAGGGGACAATCACCCCTACAATCAATGCAGCCCTGGGACAGAGCTGCGGATCAGACAAACACATTACAAAGCCGAGCTGTTAGTCAGAAATTGGAAATTGTTTGGAATTTCCCTCAGTAAAGCTCTGCAGAAGGGAGGCCTCGCTAAGTCACCAGCTGTTGTGGAGGCAGAAAAATCCTGGAGGGAAATTCAGGAGATGGGGCATTTCGCTGCTATCATTGACTGTCAGGTCCGAATCTTCCCCCAAGCTGCAAACAGGCTAAAGTACCATTGTATTGGAGTTTTGGACAAGGATTTTGTGGCTACCATGATCCTGCTAAATTTGGGGGAAAAGTTGGGGGTATCTCATCCTTAAACTGATGGTGCTGATTCAACTCACAAGAGCACAGAAATTCTAAGGCTGTGGCTTTGTATTAAGCCACTCACTTCAGTGTGAATGAGTATTACAGCACATACCATATGGTTGCACACTATTCTGAAATCCACCAAATAGCGTAGCTCATTTTATGTTGTTAGTGGCAAGCAGAGCCCTGTGTTTTTATTGCAAATGTGAAATAACATGAAATAAAACAAAAAACAATGATTAAAACAACATCTGATGAAAAACTCACTCTGCAGCAGCAGCAGCTCCTGCTCCTCCAGGCTGGTCCTGGATCCCTGCTCTGGGCATTGCAACTTTGTGCATGGGATTACAGTGCTGCTCAGGTCTGGCCTCGCCACCCCTCTGTCATGACGATGGGAGGGTGGCCGCGCCAAATTTGAACAAGTGGCATTGTGACCTGACACATGGGGTTGCAGTGCCGCTCAGGACCTGCCCCCTCCTGGGGGGCAGGCCCCGACCCGCCGGTGGGGAGAGGGCGAGGAGAGTTTGGAAAAATGATATAAGAAATTCACAAAAAATAAAATGCAAAATTATAAAAAAAAAGAAAAAAAGAATTTCATGTGTCTAGTAATAAATTGTACCAATCCCTTCCCTCCAGCTCCCCTAGCTTAGGGATTCAAAGGTTCTAAGCTGCTGTGTATCATATACATTATGAGCTTTCCCAGCTCCTGCAAATTGGCTTTGAGATGATTTAGTTGGGAATTGGTCCTGTTTTGAGCAGGGGGTTCGACTAGATGACCTCCTGAGGTCCCTTCCAACCCTGATATTGTATGATTCATACCTTCGTATCAGTTTGGCTTCCTTACCTTTCAGATGTCAACTGTCTCCACAGACTAAGGAATAAGATCAAGCCCTCCACTATAACTTTGTGCTATTCATAACTGACAAGTTCTGTGCAGCTCCACATGTGACATTTTATGAAAATCACTTAATGAGCTGAAGGGCATACAACCATAAATTTCAACTTATGAAGAACACACCTGCCCCAAGCATTGGCCATGGGTAGGGCATGGAGCTGCAGAACACTTGGCATGCATAGCTGCAGCTGTGGTGTTGGTGTGCTGGTGTTTCTGGGCTCTGTCTGAAGGCTTCTGAGATTGCTGGGGTGGGTGGGTGGCTAATATGCTGCGGTGCTGCATGGGAAGTAGGTGGGGTTGTCTAAGTAGTTGGGGGAGTTGACATGGCATTCTGGAGTGGGCAATGGGGGCCAGTCTTGAGCACTCTCATCTTCTACCCTCACTAGCTGTGTGGCCTCTGCTGCTGCACCTGCTCTCAACTACTGCAGCAGCCTGCTCCTCCCATCTGCTCCTTCCCTGCTGTATTCCAGTATGGGGAACAGCATGAGGGAAACTAAAGGATCTGCCCCATGTGATGTAGCAGAAAGGCAGAACCTCTGGCAAATGCTTGCTGCCTTCCCACAGTTCAGCCACATACACGGGAATTCTGCTGAGATGTGGGAATGCATGACAGGGCAAGCAAATCTGGGAATGTCATGCAAAATCTGTCACAGTTGGCAGCCTTGGCTATTGTACTCCCCCACCAGGGTAGAAGCTGACCATTGAGTGCCATCCCTGACTTTGGAATTTTCTGACAAAAAAAAAAAAATCAGGTTAAACTTATTGGAAAAAATGATAATGAAAAGCTGGATGAGCCAGGACACTGGTAACGGGAGATAGAACCTCTTAAGCTTTTGGTGGCAGCTTCAAATCAAGTCTCAGCTTGGTAGAGATCAAATGTTGCTACCATCCAATTGCTGCTCAGTTGACTATATCAGGGGTTCTCAGTTTTTCACAGTATGTACCAAAACTTAACAGATTTTCTTGAGGAGCACTTCCTGTCCAATTGCATAGACTGTCTCCCCTTCCATTTCTGATTGCATATTATAGTGGCAACTACATACATTGCTGACTTGTAAAAGTAATATCAGGTAAGTATTTAATGTATTTCAGCTGTCTTTTAACGAAATTTAGCATCTGGAAACAAGGAGTACCAATAACAGAGAACCAGCTGGCTCTCTGCAGACCACCCATAACAGCTCTGACATACAAGCTGAAAATCACTGATCTTTATGAACTGAGTCTAAGGATGTCTGCTCCCAAGCAGACAAGTGTCCATATCACAAAAACTACCTTTCTGAGACTGCCAAAGGATGGTATGAATCTGAAAGCTGAACTCCATGCACACTCTCTCAATCCTTTGGTTTGTCTACACACTAACATAATTAAAACCCAACTATGTTATTTTAGTGTAACACCTTTTGTTATTTCAGTGCAAATCTGCCTGTGGACACTATTACTTAGCATTAAGCCTGTCCTATTTTGATTTAAATAAAAACCAAATTAAGCCAAATTGATATAAGACATTCTTAATCTGAAACAAGAGCATCCACACAAAGACTTGCACCAAAACAACAAAAAGTGTGAACTAAAATCAATTATTTTGGTGTATTTTAGCTCCCAGAAGTGCCCCACTAGATTAGATTTGAGGCATGTCGGTGTGGTAGTTTGCACTGTTTCTACCTATGCTGTATTTGTTCTATGGATAAATAGAAGATTTAAATCACCAGGAATGCAGTCAGGTTTGTGCTAACAAGCATGCAGTGTTTTTAAAAGGATTTTTAATTTCCATTTTATTCATGATGATGCTTGTAATTAATCCACATTTCTAATATTTAAACAGATTTGGATTAAAAAACCTTCTTATGAGTGCATCACCAGTTAGCAACTGCTTGTCCTAAACTTTTCAGTTAATGACAATTTAACTTAAGAAGTTATTCTTCATGGCTGAGCTTTTTAGCATCATTATTTACAGCTTCTATTCTAATTAAAACTAAAAAGAAACAAAAGCAGAATGACATTTGTTACACGCCTGCCTGTTTTCAAAGGAAAGTGAGACACCCTCATGTCTATGACACCACACTGAACACTAAACAGGAGTTATTTTTACAGCTATCCGATGAGCCCCAACAGAAATATGATCCTTTCCAACACATGGTATTTAGTAAGTATCTTTATCATGAGCACTAGCTGTAACGTGAAATACAAAGCCTTCATGGCATCTCACTTAAAACCCCCCCACCAATTTTTGTTTACTGAGGGGCTAAGCAAATACAAGTAATTTCACAAATGAAACAAACAAATAAAGCATACCTCCGGGAACTTTACCTCTGGGAAGTTTACAAAAGTTTTCTTTAATTTACTACTCCAGTTTATATCATATACCATTTTGTGAAATTTAGGGACAAAGCTTTACATCATTTTTGCCCACCTTAAAACGGTTTCTAGCTATTGGCATGACCACAGGCGTCACCCATGAAACATGCACCAGCAATCACTAAAAAGTTATAAAGCTATCAAAAGGGGTTTGTTTGTTTTTTGTTCGTTTGGGGTGGGGTGTATTTTTTTGTTTTGTTTTAAATTTTTAAAAACTTCTAGGAGTTAAAGTATTTCAGTGGAGATAAAATCGCTTGGGCAGAGACTAGTACCGAGAGGTTCAGGGAAAACACTTCCTAAAAACTTCATCGATTGACTCCAGTGGAGCTACACCAATTTCTACCAGCTGAGGATCTGGCCCTCCAAATCTTTCCACCAAGTGACTGCTGTTGGTAGATCAGTTACTTTCCCTTGACTACAGGCTGCCAGTAGTTTCCCTTCCCCCATTCTAAACTTGAGCTTTTCTAACAACTGTCTGAAGACTGGTTTAAGAGGGTTTTTTTTTTATCATTATCATCAGTGAAGATTAAACACTCCTTTAAATGAAAAGACAACAAAGAAACAGCACGTCAAGGTGACACTGCTGTTCAGAATTTAAAAGTGTTTCACTCCAACTATCTTTGTTGAAATAATGATTACTCCCCTGTCCCTCCCCCCAAGATGAACAAACAGGGGGTGGGGAATCAATTCAGGGGACGCAGATATGTGAAGCTATTTACGCTTCTTCAAATAGACTATTTTCAACTGATTCAATCTCACCTTAAATTTGGTGCTATCTCTGAAGTATCTGTCTATCAGTTTATTCAGAGGACCAATAACGGGAAGTGCTTCTATCTGAGAGATTAAGGTAAACTGGAAAGGGCAAGCCCTACAGAGGGAAGAATGTCTAGCGATGGTATTTCACGTCTAATTTTAGACTCTGACAGCTTTTACTGGAGAATGTTTATAAAAGGGTACTACTGGTTTCTGTTTTATCAGAGCTAGGAGAGATCCACTTGTGCTAGTTACAGTGTATTATTAAAATATATTAGCAAAGGTTAATAATAGAGTGTAAGTCTGTTGCAGCTACAGTATACCAAAAAGGCAAATAAATAAAAAACTTTTGAAGAAAACATTGACAAGGCTTCAATCAAATCTCCTTACATTAGGAGATAAACTTACATATGACTAATTTATGGGGTGGAGGTAAGACTAAAAACAACCACTCTCAAAATTATAGCCCTGCAGCAAATGGTGCTATAGTGTTGAGAAAGCACTCATTATATACAACACTTTGTGCTGCTCTGGCAGTGTAAAGAAGCCTTGGAGTGGTTGTAAATGTATCTTCTGCTGACCTTAAGGACCCTTTATGCAGTTGGAGCAGTGCAAAGCAGTTTTAGTGTAAATGAGAATCAGGACCCCTAACACTTAAGAAAAGCATAAGAAATAAGCACAAAAGACTTCAAATCAAACAATGAATATTTTAAGAAAGTCTTCTGCGCCATTACTGAGTCATCCAAGCATTAAAGAAACCCCAAATATTCATTTTTAAAGAAACTTGCATTCCAGAGATGGCTTTGTTTTAAAACTTAAAATCTTGCATAGTCATCCTCCTCAACCAAGAAGGCAACTTGGCTAAGTCTGTTTTTTTGAGAATTTTTTCACTCTTCACCCTGGCTTCTCTAGAACTCCCATTATTCACGCATCACTTTGTACCTTTTCTTACGCTGTCCCTTAGGCTTTGAAGGTTCCCCTAAATAATGCATGTCTAGAGCACACCTTTGCCACCAAAACCCCCACCTTTTCCAGGAAGCATTTCAGCGCTACATAAGTTCTGTTTTCTTAAGGCAATCTAGGGCCCGAGGTATACCACCACACGGGGCTCCCAGGACTCTGCCCCCTACTTCTTATACAGGTCTTTGTTCTTTTATTGTTATTATTTTGAAAGCTTTTTATATATGGAGAATAGGTAGAAAGCCCTTATTTCTTTTGGTTAAGATTCACTTAGAGCATAGGAGACCTGCCATTCAGTTATATATGAAACAGATAGCCCTTGAAAAGGAAAGTCTCTACGGTTATCCAACCCAACCTCTAAGGTGACAAGTAGTGTCCTTTGCTCCATTCCTCCAGAACCGTACAAGAGTACAGACTTTGCTTACGTACTTTAGCTTTTGGTGTGACATGAAAAGGACTCAGGATAGAATGGAATGTAGACAACAATTTTCCACCACTCCCCCCCAAAAAATTAAAAAGTGGTGCCGACATTGAGATAGACACATCGAACCAAAAAACCTCCCAAAATCACCAAAACAATTCTCATGTGAGTAATTATAAAATCTGTTCCAGTTCATGCACCTCAAGGGACACCGTCAATTTAAAAGTCATACTTCTGTCTGAATTTCCCCCCATCCTCTCAATACTATTATAATACCTAAAATTACTAAAATTGAAAGTGAACTAAGGGGCAGGAGGAAGAAAATCACCTTATTTTCAGGTTTTTCCTTGTTGTGACATGTTTGTTTCTTTCATGTGACAGCAGTTTATGAATAGTTCTCTTAACTGTTTCCCCTGTTTAATCACTCAGCTAGTTTCTCCTTCTGTGTGTGTAGGTCTCTCTCTCACAGCATGAATGGAGAAGATTTTTTTTAAAAATAGGAAAATCTGATTTTAAACCCACAAAAATTGTCAAGGGAAAAATGGGAAGGTGTAGTACCTGAAATTAAAAAAAAAAAAAAAAAAAGTTGAAAATAAAGGATTAGATTTCAAGATGATGTTATAAAAAGTTAGAGAGTTTTTATAGTAAAGATTGCAGATTACTGGGCCCTAAAATTAATGCACTAGCAATCTGAAGAATAGGCCCTATTTCTTTTAAATTCATTTTTTAAATTTAATTTCAAGTGCCCAGCCTGACACAAAACCTTTCCCTGCTTAACTATGAAATGGAGACCCTTGATTGGGTTTAAATTAACTCTCTGTTTGAAGACCACAGAGGTGTACAGTTTGAAATTTGTGGTATAATATTATATCCCAAATTACCATGATCGGGCACCAACAGTACCTTTAATAAAGCCTGCACAGTTTTAAAAAAACCCACACAAATATATTTGGAGGAATACAGTTATAGAAATTGAAGACTTGGAGAAAATTTTCACACCGTGGTGGCTATAGCTAGGGACCCAAATCTATACTTGGATGTTTAAATAAAAGTGACTTGATTTTCAGTGTCACTGAGCAGACAGCTCCCAATGACTTTAATGGGAATTGCCAGTACACTAAGAACCTCTGAAAAGCAGAACACAAGAGCCTAATTTTAAGTAGCCAAGTTTGAAATTTTGGCTTTAATCTTTTGACACCTGGAGTGAAATCCTGGCCCCACTGAAGTCGATGGTAAAACTCCCACTGACTTCCATGGAGCCACAATTTCAGCTCTGGTTTCCAAGTTTTTAAAACCAAGTGTTAACATTGAGAAAACCACTCCACACTCTATTCTAGTCTAGTTCTTATGCGGCCCTCATCACTGCGGTATCATGAATGCCTAAATTCTGGGCTGTGGCTGAGGCGTGCTTAGCACGTCACAGGATGTCTCAACTAATATTGGGGCAATTCTGGCAGCAGTCCAGTCCTCAGGATAAATTTGTGTCAGGAGTCAATCGACCAAGTGGCCATTCTCACAGCCAGAAACTGACAGAGTATAAGAGACATGCTCTCTCTCTGTTCATACATATGTACCAGGCGGTGGGAGGAATGGTGGGGGAGAGCTGTTACAGTAGCTCCATGCTATTTGAGATTTCCTGCTATGCAGTGGCCTCTTAAACTGGCTTTAAGACAACTTTGTGCTGGCAGATGGATGCAAAGCTGCCCTAACACAGGGCAGGACCTGAGCCAAAGTAACTTGGGCATAGTAAAAAATTCATATAGGTAAAAGCCTCAAAGACCACCTCTTACAGATAATTGCAAAATCACTACAGAAATAATCAAGAAGCTCTTTAGAAGAGATCATTTTACCACCCACCCATTGGGACTCGAAGCAGTCTCATGCTGATGGAGGCTAAGTGCCAGAAGATAGTCATTTAGAAAAATCCCTCGTTAGTGAGCCTAGCAATCTAGCAGCAAATGGCTGCTGGGAAGCAGCTCACCAGGTGGTAGAAGGAATGGGGAGAAAGTGAGAAAAAATAAATCAAAGTTCAGAAATCCTGCAGGGAAGGCACAGAAAAAAATATTTTTGAATCATTCATTTACTTGGTTAAATGAAAGGTTTTGTTCCCTTTGCATAAATATCAAGTGTCAAAGGTGTAAGTGGCAAAATGCATCAAATCAGTCCCTATCTAGTGGCTCTTTAAAAAGGATGCTTTTAACAATCTGATAGAAAATTAAACCATTCTATAAAGGTTCTTCTACTGCCCTCATCATGGTGGTATCTGAGACCCTTCCAGTAACGCAACTAACACTTGTCATGTGTGGTTTGTTCTCGCTCTGTCATCGTTTCCCCAGAGGGAAAATTGTGTGTGCAGTGTAGTGTTTTGTTGTCTTATTTTTGTTTTTGTTATAAATTAAAATGTACACTGTGCTATGTGTTGATATTAGTGAAGGCAAGGTCGAAGAAGTAAGCCTTGCACTTGGAACAAAAAGGGGCAAGTTATTTGAAGTTTCTAGCCCAAATGGAGATCACTATGTCTTTCTTACATGATTTCTGTGTGTGTGCGTGCATATACACACACACACAAAGTGTAACACAATGTGAGCAAGCTACTACAAAGAAACAAAATTGTAATTAACAGCTGGTAGCCCAATTCCCTTAATTAAAACAAGGCCAGGATAGATAAAAATCAATGATTTTTCTTTCTTAAAATTAAAAAATTGGATTTTTTAAATTTAAAATCGGATTTTTTTGATTAAAATGTTTTTTGAGGAAAAAACGATCTAAAGCGCCCACCACTGGCCGCAGGCCGAGGGATGTGCTGGCCGCTGCTTCCCGCAACCCCCATTGCCCTGGAACGGCGAACCATGGTCAGTGGGCGCTGCGATCGGCCTAACCTGCGGACACTGCAGGTAAACAAACCGGCCTGGCCTGTCAGCGGATTTCCCTGACGGGCCACATGTCAAAGGTTGCCGATCCCTGGTCTAGAAGATACCACCAGAGATGCTTAGTTTTGCAGTTCTCAAACTGTGGATTTGTGTCTCCAGAGGTAACATTCTTGTTAACAGCAAAAATGTTTTTAAATAAATAAATGAATGAATATAGAGAGATGAGAAATAACAGACCTCAACTCTATTGTCCCTCTGCAAATTTGTGTACACAGAGTCAATCACTTACCTCTCTCTAAAAGTGCAAAGTTTCAAAAAGTTCAATGAATAGAAGATTGTTGGGGGTGGAATAGATCTGGACAAGGAGAAGAAGTCTGGAGATAAATGTAAGATGGGAGGGACATATGCTTTTTTGTTAAAATATTTTATGTTTGCTGTTGAAGAAAAAAATCCAGAATACTTAACGTTGTTGTTTTAGTTAAATAAAATAATTTAAATGTCTGTCTGGTGATGTTCTCCTCCTAATACAGCATGGCAAGAAAATCCCCCAAATATTAATGATTAACCTGTTTAATTGGAGATAGTTCACCTCCCAATGACTTCATAAATATCTGCTTCAATTATCTTTGGTAAATGAAATAACCAAACAATCATTCATTTTCTAATATAGCTGTAAAACTAATCTGAAAAGTTTTCAAAATAAATCACTGTTTAAAAATGTGTGTATCTTCTAACAATGAAACCTACATCTATCTCTGAGTTGTGAAGAATATGTATTAAGGTTATAACAACCAACAAGAATGCATTTTTATGTAGAAAACCATGATTACATCGAGTCTTCTTGACTAGTGATTTAAATCATGATTTAAATCAATTTGATGTAATTCAAATCCACCCTGAACAAGGCTTTACTTCAATGAGGCGATTGCTCCAAGAGATTTACTATAATACTATACTGACAGATAAAAAGCCAAAACACAACCACAATCACCTCCATGTAGAAAATCAGCTCAACGTATAATGATGTAGACAAGAATTCATCTTAGACAACACTGGTAACTCCTTTTTCCCCTTCACTGTCCTCCTCTCAACACTCTCCAAGTGAGGTGATACAGCTAAACAACTGGCAACAGTAATGGATACCATACTGAATGATGCTTTAAAAATATTGAAACAAAAGGAGAGGAGGTGGCTATGAGCCATCTGTAACCAAGATAAAGACATGTTCCCATGAGATTCTGTTTGTACAAACTGGTGGTAAGGCTTTTTTACTGGATTTTACTGCTTTTGGCAAAGCGTACCAGAACCATCACCTCTACACTGTAGTCTTTGTGGCTGCCTCCTGTGTGCTTGGAAGTTGTCTAGAAATTTTTTTTGGTTTGTTATTTAACCAAGCACTTACTTTTCTGGTTTTGAAGCAGACACTCAAATCTAGCAAACCCCTATTTCTTTCTTAATAAAGGCTGAGATTAGAGGACTTTCATATATACAATATTATTGTTGTTTATTTATAAGGCAGATTGTGATAGTGGTCATGTCCAGGCTTCACACACTTAAAAATCTTGGCAATGGGCACTACCATTTCTAAGTAATAATTATGAGGTTCTTTGTCCTTACCTCTTTATAAGAAATGTGCAGGGATTTTCTATATTTGCCAGTACATGCTTCAAAACCAGTTCCACAGATTTTACCCCAGCGCATGCAAATGCTTATACCAAAGATTTTGCTGACTTAAAAGCCTGTGATGCCCTTCCATTTGAGGTTTCTCAATCAGGAACAACATTATATCTTAGACTTGGGTTTGAGTTTAGGTTGTGTTTCCCCCAATCTTCATAAGCAAAAATGGAAAAACTTAATTATCCCTGCTAATGGGTTAGAGAAATTAAATCCCCCTCCCAAGTAACCCCCAGGGCGTTAGATTACAAAAGGACTAAGGATCAGGTACTTTGATTTCAACAGCATCTCCTGGTGAGCACCTCCTGTGTTAGAATGTTGCAGAGATGACACTTCATTGTTTTTAAATCTGAAAACCATGGATGAACCTGAAGAAAAGTAACCCAATGAACAGTAGAAAGCAGAAAAGAATAATAAGAATGACTTCCTGTAACACTGCTGTAGCAATATTTAGGGAAAAAATGGCACTGGAGATACTCATAAAATAATACATCCTGGTAGCAACATCAGTTTATGGTCTGATTCACAGAAGGACAACATATTAGGACTTCTGGCTCTTCGGTCTGATAATATTAATGTCAAAAAGTACAGTGACCCAGAGCTGTAATACTTCTGGGGCTAGGGGAGAAACAAAAACCAAAAAGAATGGTAAAAAATTTAAAGTATGTCATGATGCTGTGGATATAATGGTTCGTCTACAGCGATCTCTTCCTTGGGCCATCTGCAAACAACATTGCAAAAAACCCCCATCTCTTTCTAATTCCCCAAACTGTTAAATGACCAAAGAGAAAAAAATAATGATGGTAACTCAGCAAATCTCTGGGTAGTTTAGCTTCCAGAACTATGTACAAGGGAAACCCAGGGAATATTTAAAGTGAAGCATTCCTTGATTTCAGGGGTCCTGGCCTTTTAGGGTATGCGTGGACCAGGGGTAGGCAACCTATGACACGCGAGCTGATTTTCAGTGGCACTCACACTGCGTGGGTCCTGGCCACCGGTCCAGGAGGCTCTGCATTTTAATTTAATTTTAAATGAAGCTTCTTAAACATTTTAAAAACCTTATTTACTTTACATACAACAATAGTTTAGTTATATATTATAGAACGAGACCTTCTAAAAATGTTAAAATGTATTGCTGGCACGTGAAACCTTAAATTAGCATGAATAAATGAAGACTCGGCACACCACTTCTGAAAGGTTGCCGACCCCTGGTGTAGACTGT
This sequence comes from Platysternon megacephalum, assembly GCA_003942145.1. NCBI lineage: Eukaryota > Metazoa > Chordata > Testudines > Platysternidae > Platysternon > Platysternon megacephalum. The sequence goes on along the minus strand of QXTE01000011.1, from coordinate 13,918,764 downwards.
AATCAAAAACCTGCAGCTCGCCCATGTGAGCTGACTCGGGCTCACAGCTCTCAGGCTAAGGGCCTGTTTAAATGCAGTGCAGCCGTGCAGACACTGCAATTAAACAGCCTCTCAGACCAAGCCCCACAAACGCGAGTTAGCTAACACGGGCCAGCTATGGGTTTTTAATTGCAGTCTAGACATATCCTTACATTTGAAACTCCTCTATACTTAGAAATCTTCTCACATAAGCAATGACTCTTAATGAGGAATACCACTTTACATCAGTCTTTCCTACTGTCAACAGCTACCATTGTTTACCACACGCTGTCACCTTTGATGCTAGTTCATATATTAGCTGAAAAATGAACTCATATTTTCTCCTATCTGTGAGAACAGCAGTCCAGGACTATGGAGACCTTCTATTTCTTGCTATCATTCATCTTAGCAGTTCAAACACTGGTTGTTATGAATGTTAATGATACTTTCAACAGGCTTTCCCTACCTCATAAATTTCCATGAAATGTCTCAAGGACAGAACAGAAATAATTAATCTAAAGATAATATACTCTAAATACCTATGGGTAATGTATTTATATGTTGACAGAATTAAGTCAACTCCTAAATGAAGATGCTAACTAAAATATCTTTAATAAGACTGTCCACTGATGAATTTGTTGTGTGTTAAAGACAGCTAACTAACAAGCAAGGAAAAAAATTAAAACAACAAACCAAACCCAAACTCTTGTAATTAGCGATTGAACTGGATTTGGTGGGTGGGTGGGAAGAGATAACTGATCTTTGATCATTTTTTGAAACAAACCATTTTTACAAAGGTGCAAAAATACTCAGATACTATTTAAAAAAAAAAAGCTGATTTTTTTTTTTTTTTTGCCATGGCATGATATAGAAGTGATAAAATCTAATGAGAAGAAAGTCTATTCACACAAGATTTCCAGCACAGTTTTTCCACAGATTCAAGTAATTTGGATTCACTTGAATTTTTGGATGTTTATCCAAATGCAAAGTCCAAACTTTCTGAGGTTCACCTGTCATGTCTTTTGACCAGTGAATGAGAATATGTAACTCAGTTCTAGTCTTTTCATGAGAAAAGGCTAGCCTGGATAACTTGCTACTGAATTAAAGTTGGCTTAACTCGTCCTTTGCTGTTGTCATAAATTTGCTAACAAACTACCGTTGTACTCATGTTCTAAACTGAGGTTATTTTGTTTATTGCATCAAGAACATCAACAGGCTATTGAGAAAAGGGCTTTGAACATTGTTTCATTTTGATATATGCTACCAAAAAAGCCCCCAAAACACTGAGGCTCTGAGAGGTTCCTCGAAATATGCCCATTTCCACTTTCAAGACTGTTTTACCACAGTATGAATTCATCATGTTAATTAATTTGTTATACATCATATTATTTAGTATGCATCTTTTTTCTTAGCGAATCATATTAATAGAAATAGCTAAGGATTAACCGCAACTACATCTTACATAATAATATGCAATCATCCCCCCCATTAATTCCTTTCCTTTGACTCTCATTGCCCATTTGAATTTACAGTTATGAAGTCTCAGTAAACTTCTTGGGGCCTCCATAATTATGTTTGTATTAGTAGCCATACTAGTTATTTTCAGTGGGTCTGTGTAAGGTTTTGGCAACATTGTGATCTGCAATTTCCCAGTAAGGTGCCTTTGATCAGCCCCTAATTGCCTGCTGTCCACCATGATGATGAATTATTACAAAACAACAAATGGCTTGCCCATCAAAAAAATGTTTCTGGCCTTGAACAAGTGGGTAAGTAGAACTTTTCCAGGATGACCTAATATAAATTAAGTTTATTTGCATTTTATAGGAATATTTACAAGTGCACAAGTTATAAACTTCACTAATTATCTTATGGTTTTGACTCACTTACTGTAATCACTGTACAATTACCATTATTATTGCTAAAGCCACCAACTGAATTTCAGGGCTCTTGTACACGTTGGACCCCCTACACAATTGTGACTTACTCTTTCATGGCCATCATGCATTTTTCCTATTTAGGAGCCTATGACTAAGGATATGATTTGATCATGGACTCACGGATTCTGAGTCTAACAGCTCTCTGTGACTTTCAGCCCCACCCCGCAGCAGGGCACCAGCCCCAGTGTGATCATACCCTGATTTTGTACATTTTTACCATGACTGCCCCATGAATTTTGCCTAATTTTACTGTGACAAAAATCGCATCCATACCCATGATTGATTCGGGCACTGGAATTATTCCAATTTTATCCTCTCTCGGCTGCTGTAATTATAATTACCTTAAACACCATTTTAGACCCCAATCATTTACTGATTACTACTGAAGTGTGTGTTTAGAGGCCTGGGGTTTGTAGATCGGCACCTGAAGCAAATTAATAAACCAAACCAACTACTTTGAGCAATGTTTGTTTTGAAGGCTCTGGTAGGCTACTGGAATATCCTGCTATATCAGAAATTCTGTACACTACCATAATGGTTTAAATTGGGTACGGTACTGTGGAGAAGCTTACAATCCCTTCTGCCCATAATTATTAACAGATTCCCTAGAGTGGGAGACTCAGAGTCAAATATGGCAATGACATCAGCAACAGAGAACTGCTAGAATACTGTGTCCAGTTCTGGTGTCCGACAGTTCTAGAAGGATGTTGATAAACTGGAGAGGGTTCAGAGAAGAGCCATGAGAATAATTAAAGGATTAGAAAGCATGCCTCACAGTGATAGACTCAAAGAGCTCAATCTATTTAGCTTAACAAAGAGAAGGTGACCAGTCTGTAAGTACCGACATGGGGAACAAGTATTTAATGATGGGCTATTCAATCTAGCAGAAAAAGTAACACCACAATCTAATGGCTGGAAGCTGAAGCTAGACAAATTCACACTGGGAATAAGGTGTACATTTTTAACAGGGAGAGTAATTAACTATTGGAACAATTTACCAAGGATTGTGGTGGATTCTCTGTCACTGACAATTTTTAAATCAAGAGTGGATGTTTTTCTAACAGATCTGCTCTAGGAATTATTTTGGGGAAGTTCTATGGCCAGTGTGAGACAGGAGGTCAGAGTAGATGATCATAATGGTCCCTTGTGGCCTTGGAATCTATGAAAAGCATTTTGATGCTGTCCTGAAGCAGTAAAGAAAGGGGAGAAATCTCAAACTTTTTGGAAGGGTCAGGAAAGAGAACAAGTGTTCCCCCCCTTTCCTCTCTTCTTCTATTCTCACCAAAACCACCATCTATTAAAGAGAGAAGACACCTAGAAATAGTTTTTATTCATTGGGGTAAAATGGCCAGAAATTGAGATATATGCAAGAAATCCAATGTGCAGTGAGAGAAAAAGATTGGGAAAGGAAACAGAAAAGTGCTATCTTTCACTGGATTGGCAACCAAAGAAACCCCAAAATACTTATTTCTCCCTTAAAATTCTGGAATACACATTGGTCCCTTCTAACCTCAACCAGGTTTAGAAACTGTTTACATTGAGTATTATTCAGCATTCAAGAAAGACTTCCATATAAACTACACATTAAATAGGATATGCCCATTAATGCAGGGAACTCATCGTATTATGCAAGCTTGGGAAAAACACAAGAAATGTGAGCTTCATTGCCAAACACAATTGCTGTTGCTCTCCAAATCAGATGTAATTTCAGAACCATAAGCTTTCTGAGTCTATTGCTGTAAGAGACGTAATAGACTTTTCTGTGTATATTACTCTTCACTGATTCTTTGGGGACCTAACATTACTTAATACTATTCAGTAGATTTGTACAACACCTTTAATGTAGCACTAAAAAACATCAATAAACTCAGCATCAGCCTTCCAAAGAGGCTGGATGTGTCAAGGGATTGGTAATACAGTGCCTTTCCCTTCTACAGCAGTGGTTTGAATTTGGCTCATGTCAATGATAACTGACAGCTGGAGCCATCTAAAGACCTTTTGCCAGCTGTTCAAAATAAGGCTGGAGATCTCAGTCCTACAGAGGGATGTCACAAAATTGTTGTAGCAATTTAACACCATTGTTGGTACACTCAGCAGATAAATGAATGGGCAGGGGGACTGACCAATTCCCACATTCATAAAAGTAATCCCTTCCTGAACAAATCTGGCATGCAAGCACAGGGAAGTTTTATATTTTGATTTGATTTATTGATCCAAATAAAGTACAGAAAAATATGGACAGAAGAAACAGTGATATATTTTGCCAGTTATCACTTATCTCTTTCATTGCAAGAAATACTGACAGCAGGCCTGACCTTTTAGTCCTTACTTTAGTAAAACTCTGATTTCAATGGCAGTTGTGTCTGCGGAAGGACTGAAGAATCATAAGAACATAAGAACGGCCATACTGGGTCAGACCAAAGATCCATCTAGCCCAGTATCCTGTCTTCTGACAGTGGCCAATGCCAGGTGCTTCAGAAGGAATGAACAGAACAGGTAATCATCAAGTGATCAGTTCAGGAAAAACTGCAATGTTATTTTGTTTGTTTGTTTTGTTGGAACTGCTTATGTGCCTGATCATGCCCCACTGAAGACAATGGGAGCTCTATCATTAACTTCAGTGGGCAAAGGATTGAGCTCTATATTTGTGAAATGTTACTGCTCATCTAAATTATGTAAAGCACATCCAGATACTATAGTGATTGAATATTAATGATTTATATTAGAGAGATTTGTTTTTATATTGGTACTGAAATGTTATGCTATGCTGATTGTAGAACAGACTTTATAATAACTGGTTAGGTTGCAATTTTACTTTTAAACACATTTTGAAGACTCATTTTGCTAAATTAATACATAGAGAAGCAGCATAGTCTTGTAGTCAAAACAGTGAACTGGAGGTCAGGAGAGTAGGGCTCAATTTCTAGTTCAGCCACTGATCACTGTGATGTGTCACAATCTATCAATGCCTTTGTTTCTCCATCTGTAAAATTAAGTTAATCATACTTCTCTACCTTTGGGAAGTACTTTGGGATCTTCAGAGAAAAGAATGAAAGTTGGGAGAAAATACCACTGAGAGAAGATGAAATTATTCCGTTTTGTGACCAAGGGAATTAAGTCAATTAGTAATGTGTTAATGGTTAAGTACTGGAGGGAAAAAAAATCAAACTTAGGGATGAGTGTTTATGAGAAGGAAGGAAAAAGAAGGAAAAAGTCTTCAGTAATCGCTTTAGAAAGTTGACAAGAAGGAAACTCTTATTTTTGTAATGAAGATGCTTCTCATTTTAATCTGTCTCTATCCATAACCAACCCCCACCCCATCCCACTGAGATACTTGGGTCTTAAATACACATTGCCTTTAAAAAAAAAAGGGGGGGGGGTCCCAATGGCTTATGTTTCTTCCTGAGAGCAAAATTGTATTCACCCATTTACTGTAAAACTATTTTTTTTGCCAGTAGTTATTCAGTTGTTTAAAGATATCTGAGGATGTAAAAGCAATCCTTTAAACTCTTATTAAAATTGATTTAAGCGCTAGTTCCTAGTCACTCTTACATGTAGTAAGTGATTCACGTATGCTAGGATCAATGGTTATGGATTAGAACAGATCTATATTATTTTAGCTCTCTGTTTTGGGAGGTTCTAAGTGAAACAAAGGCCCTTGAATTGGGATCAAATACACCATCTCAATATTCCTCTTCATTAGCAGTGGAAATAAAAAGCAAAGAGTAGTGTAAAGCAAAAAGTTTTAAAAGTGAAAGTCAAAAAGGAGAATATATTTCTCTTGGTTTTAGCTAGACTGCTAAGCAGCTCTCCATCACCACCCCTTTGGACTGAAAAAAATGAATATTTATTGTAAGACCTGAATCTGAAGATTCTCTCGCCCCCCTCTATAGTCGCCTCATTTCCCTGCATCTTAAACAGAAAGGAAACACTATAATTACGAGGCTGGGATTGGTGAACCCCATAGGCTATGTGGTAGTCCAGATGACTGGGAGATTAGTATTTTAATACTAGTTTCAGATGTAGGCATGGTCTGGTGCTGTGCAAACTCCCACTTATAGTTGTGCTATGCACACCTCAGTCCTGACCCACAGAATTACCACTATTCCATTTCCTATTGAGCAAACGCTGCCAATAATTTGTTTTCTGACACAAACAGAGGTTAGGATGAGAGACTACCATAACCACCTTATTTTGGGACCTCAACCTGCATTTGAACTCTAGAGGTGAAAACTAGTGCAATAACCCACTGTGCCATACACCAATCAAGAACAAGGTGATCTACCTACTAGTCCAGATATTTAGAGAGTGCCAACATCAACTAGGATTTCTACTGTTAATTATTCAAAGCATGTTACATGGAGCTGCTCTAACCCTTGACAATTATTACAGGACATCCAGCTACCTCTCATCTAATTAGGTGTCTGGGATCCAAAGCCCAAGAAAAGTCTGAGATCACTAAACAAAATCCTCCATTTAGTTTTATGGATGCTTTTCTAGAAGTTTCTTTCTAGTTTTACAATTCTTCATATTGAGGGAACCCCTCTTAAAAGGAGCTCAGTGTGGCTACACTTTCACCTTTTAAAATATTTCTCTAGAGCTTAAAAAAAATACAGGATTCTAAAATTGGAACAATGCATTTTGAGTTGCACCTCTCCACTGAGCTGCAATTAGAGAAAGCAATGGCAGATTAAAGTGGCATTTGCCATATTCCCATGTTAGTAGAGTAAGAAGTTACTACCCGTACTGAATTCAGAAGGCATGTAGCCAATAGTGCCAGACTTGTCAAAATGAATTTGTTAATGTCCTCCAGAGCAGGACTGTTTGTTGTCTTGGTGCCAACAATACAGTCACTGCCAAACTGCAGGAAGAGATCAGGGCTGAAACCTTCTGTGCTCTTCTTGGAATTCTAATGGAAACTGAAGCAACTAAAATAGCAACATTCCTTATGCATGCAACTGGATGGGGGCACGATGCTGCCATACTGTGGCAGGCATTAAATAACTATCAATTTTTACACAAAACAAGGTTGGCTAAATGTTTTATCTTTCTGAATTGGGAAGCCAGGAGGAACTAAAAATAGTAAAACTGAAGGAGACAGGAACAACTGACTTGTTTTGCCCTTTCTAATATTAAAATGTATGCCTTTACAGTGAGATCGTGAGGAATCAAATACTCCAAGCATCCACAGAACCAATATGGTATAATAATATGGTATAATTCTTCAAAATTCATCATTCTTTACCCAGGCCTTTAAAAGCTCCAGCTTTAAAAGCGCTTTCATGTTAAAGAGAAGGGAGAAGGGGATGGACAATAGTACAGAGTAATTTATTTACTGAAGAAAGACAGAGGAGAGAGTGTTCTTTAATTTTGCTTCCTAACACGACACTCATCTGAAGAATGTGCCTTTTTTCTGTTATACTGAGGGTGTTACATCTTAGCTGAGATGACAGAGCCATTGAAAGTTCTCTTTAAACACCAGGGAACCATTCATCTGTGCTAAGGAAAAGACAAGAAATAACAATAAGTCCTTCTTCACATCCACTTAAAAAAATTATAACGGAAGCTCATTTTGCTAGGCAGACCTAAAAAGATAAGGACATCCATAGGACACCAACCAATAAGGCCAGGGGCATAGGCAGGAATACAAATTTGACTGCTTTTGGAGGGGCACTTTCTGTGCCCCTGCTGCGGCCCCAGGGCCAGAAGAGCTCACTCGGTCTCCCCCACCGTGTCCCTGGAGCTGGAGGAGTTCTGTGCCCACACTGATTACTGGGGCCCCCTTGTGCACACCCCTGAATAAGGGTGTTTTTAAAAATTTTAATGAGTGAATTTAATGTTAATAAATTGATGTACTAATAGTAATGGCAAGATCCAGGAATAGTGTTGGCAGGTGTTGTGCACAAGTTTCTCCTACAACTCTGCCAATCAACCTCAATTCTGATTCATCTTCTTAGTTTTAAACTTCCCTGAAGCACCGACACCGATTGTGCCAACCTGTATGGTGTAGATAAATCTCTGTGAAGAACTAGAATGACAGTAAGATCATTCTCATTTAACTACCCATAATTTGAACCCAGGTCTCCTTAGGTGGCTGAACAATGAAATAACTCATAGTGCTACTTAGTTCCTACAAAGATAGGTTTTATAAAAGACGCAGGATACAATTAATCCTGCTCTCCCTCCACCTGGCCATTTATTGATACAATGTAAAAAATAGTTTGATTTAAAAGCAGCTGCCAAGTTATACCATGAATTTCAGAGTTCTTTTACAAGACAGTAGCTAAACAAAGTACAACCCTTGCTAGGCACATATACTCTTTTGCAATCTTGAACTATTTAAAACACATCGGAAGATATTAAAAGAATGGCAAAGGGATCCAAACAACTTGTTTTGCGATTACAATTTCAACACCTGCAATCTTGCATGCCAGCATAAAAGTAGGTTAATTCAGAGACAGGACAGCAGCCTGTTTATCAATGATTAAGTGTCACCATGAGGTGTAACAAGAAGCACATAAGAACTCAGTTGGCAAGTTCATAAAGATAAAAATCATGACCTTTAGTTAAAGGAGCATTTCAGTTGTTATGATAAATTTTACTTATAAGTTGCTCAGTTAAACAAAATTGTGCCAATGTTTCCCTTCATAAATCCATTATTCTCTACTACTCCCCATAAAATATCACATGATGAAATTATCCAGAGAATCAAAACTCTTTTCCACCTATCAGGAAACATTATTTAGTTAAAGATTATTAACACTATTTAATACATACTTTAACCAAAGGATGTAAAGTACATTTTTGATATGTTGCATGGGGATTTAGCAGTGGGATTTAAAAAAAAAAAAAAAAAAAGTCATGTAGAGTCTTGCACTAAAAATCCATGCAATACTGAAAATGTGCCCAAAAGAGCACAGATTTGGCACTTTGACAATTTCAGTTTAAGTTAACACACACCATTTCTAACACTTTTGCTCAATTATGTGCAGAGACTACTAGAGAACAACTCTCATTAAAGTTTCATATATGTTATGTAAATAAATCTAGGAAACCCCCAGATGTGTGTGCATTCATTCTGTTCATTCAAGTGGAAGAGAATAAATGTAGAAAGCTTTGTACGGGATATTCCTTTCATCTGCATCTTATTAAGAAAGGACATCCCTCAGTGCAGAATCAAATTTGCCTTGGTCCAATAAGAAAAAAAAAAAGCATGCTTGGTTTTCTCCCTTTCAGCACTCAGCAATTTTGATATAAATCACAATAATGAAACTGAGGTTATTATTCAATGTTATTTATAGTGAAGTAATTAATCTCAACCTGTGACTTTCCGCACAACTACTTTTTCTTGCATCCATTTTCAGTATATCCTTTTCAATTGCCTCAATTGTGGCCAGGGCTCTGGGGTGGTGCAGAAGTAAAAGGAGGAACAAGATGATCATTTAGATTCACACACATACACACGCAGATTCCTTGTGGGAGGGGAACGCAACCTTTGCGGAGCATCTACCGGGGATGGGTAGGGAGTAGGCAAGGAATGGGGTGGAACCTTGGTTTAGCTCCACAATACACCCAGTGGTGCAGCTCCACCCCCATCTTGGAGAGCATACAAAACTCGGGTAGCCCTGACACACCATGCTCCCTTTCCTGGAGTGGAAGCAGAGATGAGCTGGGTGGGCAACTGTGATTTAGGCAGCTTTAGGGTCATTGCAGCAATACTTTGACACTAACGCAGGGCTTATGGCAAAGCTGTGATTGAACTCAATGAAATTCAAGTATATAGGTGTCATTTTAAAGGAGCAATTTCAAATGAATTTGAGATTTAAATGTACAATAAACTGGCCAGATCAAAGGTATGAAATCTCTTTTCTCTGATGCTGGAGTCTCCTCAAATATCAAATACAAGGAAGCATACACACAGAGGATGATATAGGAAGTGGCATTTGTGTCTCAGGATATGGCACCTTTCCTTCCAAGTCAGCAAAACACACTATCCCACTGCACAAGGGCACCACTCTGTTATCACAGGTGCTGTATTTGGGGTGTACAAGGTTCCAAGGACTGTCTCCCCCCATCCCATGTAATTAAGGATCCAAGGGCACTTATCAGAATTATAATGCTGTAGTAACTGCTGTGTTATAGCTAAACTCAGCATTGCTAATCAAATTCCAACTATCTAAATTCCTGCTGTAGTGAAAATGGATGGTTATTTTTCTTGCTTTAAAAACACGTGGAGCATTGCTGAAAGTGAATCACTGTTACATCACTAAAGCAATGTAAAGATAGCAGCTTCTCAGTGGTGGGGAAAACAATCCCTTTCTATATATAACCAAAAAACCTGGGATCCTTCTGGATGAGAAGAGCTCTCTTAACTTAAGGAATTTATTTTTAATTATTAGCCTAATTTAATAAATAACTGATTTATATGTAAAAGTGGCTTTTCATGCCACAATTGTTTCTCATATAAAATATTTGATTTGCCAGTAAAATACAATATTCCTAATTTACAGTAATTATTTCTAAACCTTTTTAATTATATTTATTATATTGGTTTTTTAATTCCATTATTGTTATCTCACTGAACTTGATAGTATTAGTTATATAATCATGTTCTTTCTCAAAGAGAATGCTGTTTTCTTCCTTCAACTCCATATCCTCTGAAATTTGTATATATATACACATATACACACACACACAAAATAAACTAGAGAAAGAAGTAGCCTCCCTAATGAATTCAAGCCAAGAGATAAATGTTCGATGATTGCATCTTTGGCAAACTGGCCTTTGCAAAGCTCATCTTTCTATCTACGGAAGCAACCAGAGATGAATGAGGATATTTACAACAGCCTTGTGCGTATATTAAATTGTGTTATGTAAGCTATGACTTAAATCAGCATCTGTGTCAGATGACTGGAGGAGAGCTAATGGAACGCTGATTTTTTAAAAAGGCTCCAGAGGCAATCCTGGCAATTACAGGCCAGCAAGCCTAATTTCAGTACCAGGCAAACTGGTTGAAACTATAGTAAAGAACAGAATTATCTGGCACATAAATGAAAAAACAGTTACTAATCTTCTGTAACTGTTTTTCTTCAAGATATGTTGTTCATGTCCGTTCCATGTTAGGTGTGTGTACACCACGTGCACCGTTGCCAGAGATTTTTCCCTCAGTGGTATCTGTCAGGCCGGCTCTAGTGCCCTCTAGAGCCATAACGCTCATGCGCAGGTATAAAGAGCACTGCCGGCCACGCACCCTCTCAGTTCCTTCTTGCTGGACAACTCTGACAGAGAGGTAGGAAGGTGGGTCGTGGAAAGGATATGAGCAACACATCTTGAAGAATAATAGTTATGGATGGTTAGTAACCACTTCTTCTTCGAGTGCTTGCTCATGTCCACGTTTGGTGATTCACAAGCAGTACCTCAGGAGGTGGGCTCAGAGTTCATGAACATGCTGACTGCAACACTGCTCTTCTGAACCTGGTGTCGCCTCGAGACTGTTGGGTGATGGCATAGTGGGATGCAAAGGTATGCACCGATAACCAAATTGAAGCCCTGCAGATGTCTTGGATGGGAACTTGCGCGAGGAACGTTGCTAAACAGGCCTGAGCTCTCGTTGAGTGAATGGTTAGAATGGCTAGCGGCAGGACATTTGCCTGCTCATAGCAAGCTCAAATACAGGCTGTTATCCAGGACAAGATACTCTGGGCTGACACTGGGAGCCCTTTCATCCTTTTTGCTACTGCTACAAAGAGTTGCATGGATTTGCGAAAGGGTTTAGTTCTCTCAATATTGAAGGTGAGAGCACATCTAACATCCAATGAGTGAAGCCACTGCTCTTCAGAGTTCCTGTGAGGCTTCGGAAAGAAGACTGGGAGGAAAATAGCCTGGTGGCTATGGAACTGACACACCACTTTGACAGGAAGGCTGGGTGGCGTACAGCAGGATCTTGTACCGTGGTTCTGATGTAAGAACCCTGATTCAGAGACCTTTCTGGCTGAGGTGATGGCCACGAGAAAGGTGACCTTCCAAGAGAGAAACAGTAGCAGGCATGGTGCTAGCAGTTTGAATGGAGGACCCATGAGCTTGACAGAACCAGGTTTAAGTACCATGGAGGGATTGGCTCACAGACCTTAGGGTAGAGTCTCTCCAGATCCTTGAGAAATCAGACCGTCATCTTATGGGAGAATACTGACCTGTCATTCACCGGGTGGAGGGTTGAGATTGCTGCTAAGTGCACCTTGATAGATGCAAAAGCCAGACCTTGCTGCTTTAGACGGAGCAAGTAGTCTAAGATAGCCTACAGGGAAGAACAAACCAGAGAGAGACCTCGTTGAGATGCCCATATCGAGAAGCGTCTCCATTTAGCCAGGTGGGTAGCCCTAGTGCACAGTTTCCTACTACCTAGAAAGACCTGATGAACTTGCTCTGACCAGGCCTGCTCCTCCGGGTTCAGCCATCTAACATCTATGCTGTTAGGTGAAGGGAGGCGAGGTTTGGGTGGAGCAATCAGCCATGGTCTTGTGAAATCAGGTCTGGATGGAGTGGGAGTGGAAGAGGGAATGCTATTGAAAGATCCAGTAGCATGCTGAACCAGCACTGGTGTGGCCACACCAGGGCTATGAGAATAACTCTCGCTTTGTCCTGCTTGATTTTCAGGAGGACCTTGTGAACAAGAGAGGGACCAGGGGAAAAGCGTAGAGCAGGGGTCCTGACCAGGGGAGCAGAAAGGTGTCAGACAGGGAGTCTAGACTGTGCCCACAAAGCGAGCAAAACTGATGGCACTTCCTGTTCTGCTTGGTCGTGAACAGGTCTACCTGGGGAGACCCCCACCTTTGAGGGATGAACCTGGCGATTTCCAGGTGAAAGGACCACCTCCAGGTGAAGGGAAAAGGATCTGCTCAGGTAATCCACCAGTGCATTCCGGGCTCCTGGGAGATATGTTGCCTCCAGGTGGATGGAGTGTTTCATGCAGAATTCCCACAGATGAATGTCCTCCTGACACAGGGCAGAGGATCGAGCACCTCCCTGTTCGTTGATACAGAACATGGCCGTGGTATTGTCTGTGAGAACTTGCACCACCTTGCCTGAGATCTGAGGGAGGAACACTTTGCAAGCTAAACATACAGCCCTGAATTCCCTGACCAATAGGGCCGGAGTCCTGAGACAGTCAAGGTGGGCTCCCCAATCTACATCTGATGCATCTGAGACTAGGGAGACTGATGGCTGAGGGGCAACAAAGGGTACCCCCATCATTACTGATCCTGGGTCCTTCCACCAGTCCAGAGAGGTGAGGACCAGGGTAGGAATAGTGAGCACTGAGTCCAAGTGGTGTCTGTTTGGGGAGTAAAATGACACTAGCCACGGCTTCAAGGGCCTGAGACGCAGCCTTGCATACCGAACCACGTAAGTAAATGTGGCCATGTGCCCCAGCAGCTTGAAGCAAACTCAGGCAGTCATTGTGACAGTGTACCCCATATAGGGGCTCATAAATGTATGTATAATATAACTGGAATAGGGTTTTGCTACATAGGCCATGTAACACATCTATGTAAAGGTTGTGATCTACTGGTTATGTTCACCCTAGTTGTATGCAGGCACCATTTGTGTGTTCAAAGTTATGAACATTGGCTGTATGATTGCTTGATTTCTAAGGGGCCTCAGTTAGAACATTTGATGACTTCTTGGGAAAGGAATGTGCAAATTAGGTGTTCAGTCAGGGGGCACTTAACAGACAAAAGAGCTTGGAAGACTCCAATCCACATTAGAAGTCTACCTGAGGACGTTCAAGGCAGCATGTGGGTAATGGCTGCTACCTGCAGTCCTGAGTCATGCATGGGCATGTGACCTGCCCATGTGATTCCGAATCTCCATTCTGTGACTGGATTCTACAGAGGGAGAGGAGGGGGTCTCCACCCACAAGAGACAGTCTATTTAAACCCGTGGGAGACCCCTCCATTTTGTCTTCAGCTGGCTAAAGAAGGAGCCTCTCCACCCCCCCAAGGTACTTGAAGGAAATTGGAACCAAAGACAGTAACTACAGGGGGTGTGAGTGATTGCTGGACCCAGGCTAAAAGAAGATTAGCCTGTAAAAGGGAACATTTTGGAACTGGTGAGGATCTTATCTGTATTTAGTGCAATTAGACATAGATTTGCGTATTTTATTTTATTTTGCTTGGTAACTTCTTTTGTTCTGTCTGTTACTACTTGAAATCACTTAAATCCTACTATCTGTATTTAATAAAATCACTTTCTACTTATTAATTAACTCAGAGTATGTATTAATACCTGGGGGAGCAAACAGCTGTGCATATCTCTCTATCAGTGTTATAGAGGGCGAACAATTTATGAGTTTACCCTGTATAAAGCTTATACAGGGTAAAACGGATTTATTTGGGTTTAGACCCCATTGGGAATTGGGCATCTGAGTGCTAAGGGCAAGCAGACTTCTGTGAGCTGTTCTCAGGTAAACCCTGCAGCATTGAGACAGGTGGTTCAGACTCTGAGTCTGTCTGGAGCAGATGGGTGTGTCTGGCTTCAACAAGACTGAGTGCTGGAACCACCAGTAGCTGGCAGGGGAGAATAGAAACAGAGGTAGCCTTTGCACATCAGCTGGCAGCTCCCAAGGGGGTTTCTGTGAACCAACCCGTCACAGTCATAATTGGGTGTACCATGACCACGGATATCAGGTCTGACATATAGTCTGAAATTGGGCCTCCGGAAGGAAGGCTCTGGCCTGGGTCAAGTTGAGCACTACCCCAATAAATTCTATTCTCTGAACTGGAACAAAGTGCCGACTTTTCCTCGTTTATCAACAGGCCCAATGCCTGGAAGGTGTCTGGATCATGCTGATGCTGTTCTGCACATAAGTCTCTGACTGACCTTGGATCAGCAAGTCGTTGAGGTACGGGTAGACCTGGACGCCTTGCTGTCTGAGGAAGGGCTGCTACTACCGCCATACACTTCGTGAAAACCCAAGAGGCTGCAGAGAGGCTGAAGGGAAAGAGTGATGAACTGGTAATTGCACTGATTCACAATAAATCTGGAAAATCTTCTGTGGTCACAGAAGACAGAAATGTGAAAGTATGCGTCCTTTAAGTCAAGGGCGGCATACCAGTCCCCTGAAGCCAGGGAGGGAATGATGGAGGCTAGGGAGACCACGCAGAACCTCAGTTTCTTGAGATATCTGTTGAGGCAACGTAGATCCAGAATGGGGCAGAGGCCCCCCTTGGCCTTCGGGATTAGGAAATATCGGGAGTAGAACCCCTTCCCTCTCAAGTCTTGAGGAACCTCCACCACAGCCCCCATGCATAGGAGGGATTGCTCCTCCTGGGCAAGGAGTTGCTCGTGAGAAGGGTCCCCAAAGAGGGACAGGGATGGGGGATGTGAGGGAGGGATGGATAAAAACTGAAGGATATAGACAATTGTCACTGTATCTAGCACCCAGTGGTCCCATGTTATGCAGGACCATGCCTGGCTGAAATGGGACAGATGGTCCAAAAATAAAGGGGAGGCAGGGTCTGAAGTGGGAACTAGTATAGCACCTTTGGGTGTACCTTCAAAAGGCCTGCTTCCGCCCACCAGAGTACCTATCAGACTCTGGCTAGGAGGTTGAGGTGGACAGGAGTGGCTGACGCCATTTATAACTTCTGCCTTCCCTTTTGTAGGACTCCTGTCTCAGAGAGGGCGCCGAGAAATGAGGTGGCTGTTGGGGCCCGAAGTGCTTCCTGGAAGCAGACAGAGCATAGAGGCCCAATGGCCTGAGGGTGGCTCTAGAGTCCTTCAGGCTGTGAAGTCTCGTGTCTTTCTGTTCCAAAAATAGTGAGGAGCCTTCAAAGGAGAGGTCCTGGATGGACTGTTGGACCTCATGAGGAAGTCCCGAGGACTGGAGCCAAGAACACCACCTCATGGTGACAGCAGAGGCCACTGTCCCTGCTGCCACGTCAGCTGCATCGAGAGTTACCTGGAGAGAGGTCCTGGCCACATTCTTACCCTCCTCCAAGAGGGCAGCGAATTCCTGCCTTGACTCTTGAGGCAGAGTGTCTTTGAAATTTGAGAGAGTCCCACAGATTGTAATCGTATCTCCCCAGCAAAGCTTGCTGGTTGGAGATACACAGTTGAAGGCTACCCGGTGAATAAACCTGGTTAGAGATACACAGTTGAAGGTTACCCGGTGAATAAACCTGGTTAAAGAAACAACGAGGAGTCTGATGGCACCTTAAAGGCTAACAGATTTATTTGGGCATAAGCTTTCGTGGATAAAAAGCCCACTTCTTCAGATGCATGGAGTGAAAATTACAGAAACAGGCATACTGGCACATGAAGAGAAGGGAGTTACATTACAAGTGGAGAACCAGTGTTGACAAGGCCAGTTCAGTCAGGGTGGATGTGGTCCACTCCCAATAACTGATGCGGAGAAGGAATACCAAGAGAGGGAAAATTGTTTTTGTAGTGAGCCAGCCACTCCAAGTCCCTATTCAAGCCCAAATTAATGGTGTAAAGTTTGCAAATGAATTGTAGTTCTGCAGTTTCTCTTCGAAGTCTGTTTTTGAAGTTTTTTTGTTGAAGGATGGCTACTTTTACATCTGTTATTGAATGTCCAGGGAGATTGAAGTTTTCTGCTACTGGCTTTTGTAGGTTATCATTCCTGATGTCTGATTTGTGTCCACTTATTCTTTTACGTAGAGACTGTCCGGTTTGGCCAATGTACATGGCAGAGGGGCATTGCTGGCTGATGTGGTTGTGTCCAATGATGTTATTGCTAGAGTAGATATGGGGACAGAGTAGGCAACGGGGTTTGTTACAGGGATTGGTTCCTGGGTAAGTGTTTCTGTGATGTGGTGTGTAGTTGCTGGTGAGTATTTGCTTCAGGTTGGGGGGCTGTCTGTAAGTGAGGATTGGCCTGCCTCCCAAGGTCTATGAGAGTGAGGGATCATTTTCCAGGATAGGTTGTAGATTGTTGATGATGTGCTGGAGAGGTTTTAGCTGGGGGCTGTACGTGATGGCCAGTGGTGTTCTGTTATTTTCCTTGTTGGGCCTGTCCTGTAGTAGGTGACTTCTGGGTACCCGTCTCACTCTGTCAATCTGTTTCCTCACTTTCCCAGGTCCCTCAGCAAAGGCTCTTAAGCAAAGTAAGCAGTCATAGGACAAGAGGGAAGGTCTTCTCATGGATCAGTAACTTGTTAAAAGATGGGAAACAAAGGGTAGGAATAAATGGTCAGTTTTCACAGTGGAAAGAGGTAAATAGTGGGTTCCACTAAGGATCTGTACTGAGACATGTGGTATTCAACATATTAATAAATGATCTGGAAAAGGGGATGAACAGTGACGTTGAAAAGTTTGCAGATGACACTAAATTATTTAAAATTGTTAAGTCCAAAGCTGACTGCAAAGAGTTATAAAGGAATCTCACAAAACCTGGTGAATGAGCAATAAAACGGCAGATGAAATTTAATTTTGATAAGTGAAAAGTAATGCACATTGGAAAAAATAATCCCGACTATACATACAAAACAATGGGATCTAAATTAGCTGTTACCACTTCAGAAAGATTTTGGAGTCATTGCGGCTAGTTCTCTAAAAACATCTGCTCAATGTGCAGCAGCAGTCAAAAAAGCAAACAGAATGTTAGGACTGATTAAGAAAAAGAGGTAATAAGACAGAAAAGATAATGCTACTGTATAAATCCATGGTACGCCCACATCTTGAATATTGCATGCAGTTCTGGTCACCTCATCTCAGGAAAGATATATTAGTATGGAAAAAGGACAGAGAAGGGCAACAAAACTGATTAGGGGTATGGAACAGCTCCCACATGAGGAAAGATTAAAAAGACTTGGACTGTTCAGCTTAAAAAAGAGATAACTAAGGTGGGGTGGTGGTGGGGGAGATGATAGAGATCTACAGAATCATGAATGGTATGGGGAATGCAAGTAAGGAAATGCTTTTTTTATCCCTTCACATAACACAAGAACTAGAATCACCTGATGAAATTAATAGGCAGCAGGTTTAAAACAAACATAAGGAAGTACTTCTTCACACAACACACAGTCAGCCCGTGGAACTTATTGGCAGGGGATGCTATGAAGGCCAAAAGAATAACCCGGTTCAAAAAAAGAACTAGGTAAGTTAATGGAAGATGGATCCATCAATAGCTTTTAGCCAAGATGGTCAGGGATGCAACCCCATGCTCTGGGTGTCCCTAAACCTCTGACTGCCAGAAGCTGGGACTGGACTACAGGGGATGGCTCACTCAATAACTGCCCTGTTCTGTTCAGTCACTCTGAAGCATCTGGCACTGGCCACAGTCAGAGACAGGTTACTGGTCTAGATGGACCATTGGTCTGACTTGGAATGGCCATTCTTATTTTGGAGCTTTAGGAATTAGCTTGTCAGAATCCAAATGTTGTATACACCCATTTATGATCTGTAATGTATTAATGCCCAGGACCCCATTGTGCTAGGTGCTGTACAACCAAAAAACAAAACATTTCCCGACCAAAAGAGTTTACATGGATGACTGTACTAAGTAAAGTGGAAGAACTGCACAGTATATGGAAAGCAATTACATCACTGAGACTGATGCAAAACACTACTATACCTTTAAAATTCACAACACGAGAAGATGCATGCTTGTGTTTGCCTCTTAGTTACATGGCATGGCACGTACTAAACTTACCCAAAAAAAGCCCATTAGTCCTGCCTCAAAACTCTACAATCTCTGATATTGAAAATTACACAGGAGTTGCTTGAAAGTGATCTTACTCTCATTTAACTGCAGCTTTTGTTAGCCTGCTTCACAAGTGATTAAAACAAGGTAGAAAAATTCATGTTTTTGTTATTACCTGAACCGTCTGATAAACCGAAGGATCAAATCCTTTCACAGTCACCTCCCGGAAAACTCTTGGCTCCAGTTCTTCTTTCGTCAGATCACAGTGATAAATAATACCTGAAACAGAGGTCAAATTTGTCAATTAAGTGCACATGCATCATTAAAAAGACATTGGATTAAAAAACATGAAAGACTGTAACGATGGCAAAGTTAACCCAGTAGGGTAAAGAAGCAGCCTTGATACATTCTTACACTTAATAATTGACATGCACTTCTTCACTGAAGAATGCAGAGCCTTTCTATATGCAAAGAACAATTACCGCTGCCCACACTAAGCATGTGAAGTTAGAATTCCCACAACCAACTAAATACAAGGAAAAAAGATCTAAGCTGCTTTGCATTTAGTAAGAATGATAAATCCAACAGAATTCAGATAATGGAAAGATTTAGGAGTCTACTTGGAAACATGGTGGGTTAATACAGATTATACCAAAGTAGTTGAACAGAATTTAGTCTAATACGTTCACTTAGGGCCTGATCCTGCAAACACTTAAACATGTGAATAATTTTACTCATTTGAGTATGCTCAATGAAATCAGTGGGATTACTCATATGAGTAAAATTATTCATGTGCACATGACCATGATGAAGCTGGTAGACAAACTCGTTTTTAAGGGTGTGATTGAGGCAGAGCCGCACTGCCCCTGAGGGAATGGAGGCACTCTGCTCAGGGAAGCAGAAGGCCTTCTGGCACATCCATCGCCCAGTGACAGCATACCTGCTGAAATGCCGCTTTGTGGGGAGCACCTCTTTATCCACTGCACATTTATGGAGTGGACAGAGCCATGCTCCCATTTCCTCTTTACCTAGCCCTTCCCATAGGGGAACACGGAGGAAAAGTCACTGTGCACCTGTATAAGGGCCAGGCAGGATCTGGCTTTTAGACTGTAATTTCCTTTTCTAGGATCCAATCCTGCAAATACTTAACCATGTGTTTAAACTCTCTGCCCCCATTCTGTTCCCTAAAATTCCTGAGAAAGATACGTTCTTCCCCAATGGTCTCCAAGGTGGTCAGTTGGTAGGAAAGGATAAGGACAGTCTTGTGGCCAAGGAACTGGACTACAATGCAAGAGATCAGGGTTCAATTCCCAAACTTCCTGTGTGGTCTTGGACAATCACTTTCTCTCTTGGTGCCTTTGTTCCTCAGATGTAAAATTGGGATTATAGTGCTTCTTCTCTCTCACCCTTTGTCTTGTCTATTCATATTGTATGCTCATCAGGACAGACACTTAACATACGTTTGTAGAGTCCCTATCACAATGGGGCCTCAGACTTGGTTGGGAATCCTAGTGTGATACAAATAAACAACTTCAACAGCCAGCAGTCAATATCCTTAAGATAGGCTTGCAGGACAGAGGATCATTCTGTCAAAATCTGGAAAAAATTCAGGATCGGTGACAAACCTAGGATAGGGCTTTTTCTGATCAAGTGGAGCACTGCCCTTTCAAATTTAGATAAATTAAGATTAAAGAGGAAAACACAGTGTGAGGGTGATGGAGTGAGAGAACAAGATTTAGATTCTGTTTACTGGATTGTATGGAAGTACCAAAACTTACCACTTTTTTTTTTTTTTAAATGATTTCTTCTCTCTAATAGGTACAATACCGTCACCATTGAGAGAAATGCTCAGTGTCAGAGAATAAACAGCAGAGGCTGAGAGTGCAACTGTAGTAGAGAGCCAGTAAGTGGAACAAAAGTAAGGTCAGCCCAAATTGCCCGTCTATCTGTATACTGACTGACTTGACAACATTGCCAAACATAAGATGCACATAGCCAGCTTGCAGATTCTCTTGGCTGCTCTCAGCACAGTACATTAATACAAAGTGAGTTTGTATCTAACAAACATTCAGTACTAGATCTCCTTAGCTATCAGCAAAGAGGAAATACAAGACTTAATTATATCAGATGATTAGACAGAAACTATGATTTAAGTATCAGTAAGAAAATCTAACTATTTCTTAACCCAAGTTGCTCCTCCTACCCTAAACATTGTACTGTATTAACATGTAGTAGAAGTAGTAATAAAGCAGGGACCATTTAAACAGCAGGGAGCTCAGAAAAGGAAAAGCAGCAAGAAATCTACCCCCTCCCTTAAATTATATAATTTGCTTACAAAACCCCAAACTAGCCATATTTCTCTCCTAGTCTCTCTGGCTATTACTATGAACAATTTTTCACCTACTCTGAACCCTTTCATTATACATTGGGACAAAAGGGCTGTTTATTTCACAAGGTAACTCCGGCCTCTTGCAGAAATAACTGGACACATGGTTTTGCTTGAAAGAAGCTTACAGGCCTTTTGGGACTTTTGCTTTTATTAACACTCAGGATGAGTCATCCCATTCTGCACTCATCATTCTTCCCCATCTTATCCAGCAATTATTTAGTTTACATAGCTAAGCCTTTATGCACAGCCTTGTTCTGCAGTCTGTTGAGGTAACTTCAAGATTTTACTTGCATGATCTTTCTGGTTGAAGCTGGTGGGGTTTTTCCTTTCTGGCTCCACACTCAATTATCAACATTCCCAACACCGCCACTCATGTTGAGAGCATATATTCAGATCAGTTCCAATCTGGATACATAGTCTTCCCTGCCTCTCTTTTTATGCTTGAAACTGAGAAAAAACAACAACTTATTTTAAGAAAATATTTTATGTTTTGTAGATTAATTTTCTTACTCTCATGTAAAATGTAGGGAGAATTTGGATGACAAAATGAAAAGGGTACTTTTCAGGGTATTAGGAGTGGGGGAAGCCCCCTTTGACAGTAATCCCATCCAAACAAGCCATGCTCCGTCCCAGATATTTCGGGGGGGGGGGGTTAAATGAAAAGGCCAGTGAATGACTTCCTCCCAGGCTAATGAAGACC
>QXTE01000011.1:13774094-13893173 GCA_003942145.1 Platysternon megacephalum | reverse complement strand
GAGATACACAGTTGAAGGCTACCCGGTGAATAAACCTGGTTAAAGAAACAACGAGGAGTCTGATGGCACCTTAAAGGCTAACAGATTTATTTGGGCATAAGCTTTCGTGGATAAAAAGCCCACTTCTTCAGATGCATGGAGTGAAAATTACAGAAACAGGCATACTGGCACATGAAGAGAAGGGAGTTACATTACAAGTGGAGAACCAGTGTTGACAAGGCCAGTTCAGTCAGGGTGGATGTGGTCCACTCCCAATAACTGATGCGGAGAAGGAATACCAAGAGAGGGAAAATTGTTTTTGTAGTGAGCCAGCCACTCCAAGTCCCTATTCAAGCCCAAATTAATGGTGTAAAGTTTGCAAATGAATTGTAGTTCTGCAGTTTCTCTTCGAAGTCTGTTTTTGAAGTTTTTTTGTTGAAGGATGGCTACTTTTACATCTGTTATTGAATGTCCAGGGAGATTGAAGTTTTCTGCTACTGGCTTTTGTAGGTTATCATTCCTGATGTCTGATTTGTGTCCACTTATTCTTTTACGTAGAGACTGTCCGGTTTGGCCAATGTACATGGCAGAGGGGCATTGCTGGCTGATGTGGTTGTGTCCAATGATGTTATTGCTAGAGTAGATATGGGGACAGAGTAGGCAACGGGGTTTGTTACAGGGATTGGTTCCTGGGTAAGTGTTTCTGTGATGTGGTGTGTAGTTGCTGGTGAGTATTTGCTTCAGGTTGGGGGGCTGTCTGTAAGTGAGGATTGGCCTGCCTCCCAAGGTCTATGAGAGTGAGGGATCATTTTCCAGGATAGGTTGTAGATTGTTGATGATGTGCTGGAGAGGTTTTAGCTGGGGGCTGTACGTGATGGCCAGTGGTGTTCTGTTATTTTCCTTGTTGGGCCTGTCCTGTAGTAGGTGACTTCTGGGTACCCATCTCACTCTGTCAATCTGTTTCCTCACTTTCCCAGGTCCCTCAGCAAAGGCTCTTAAGCAAAGTAAGCAGTCATAGGACAAGAGGGAAGGTCTTCTCATGGATCAGTAACTTGTTAAAAGATGGGAAACAAAGGGTAGGAATAAATGGTCAGTTTTCACAGTGGAAAGAGGTAAATAGTGGGTTCCACTAAGGATCTGTACTGAGACATGTGGTATTCAACATATTAATAAATGATCTGGAAAAGGGGATGAACAGTGACGTTGAAAAGTTTGCAGATGACACTAAATTATTTAAAATTGTTAAGTCCAAAGCTGACTGCAAAGAGTTATAAAGGAATCTCACAAAACCTGGTGAATGAGCAATAAAACGGCAGATGAAATTTAATTTTGATAAGTGAAAAGTAATGCACATTGGAAAAAATAATCCCGACTATACATACAAAACAATGGGATCTAAATTAGCTGTTACCACTTCAGAAAGAGATTTTGGAGTCATTGCGGCTAGTTCTCTAAAAACATCTGCTCAATGTGCAGCAGCAGTCAAAAAAGCAAACAGAATGTTAGGACTGATTAAGAAAAAGAGGTAATAAGACAGAAAAGATAATGCTACTGTATAAATCCATGGTACGCCCACATCTTGAATATTGCATGCAGTTCTGGTCACCTCATCTCAGGAAAGATATATTAGTATGGAAAAAGGACAGAGAAGGGCAACAAAACTGATTAGGGGTATGGAACAGCTCCCACATGAGGAAAGATTAAAAAGACTTGGACTGTTGAGCTTAAAAAAGAGATAACTAAGGTGGGGTGGTGGTGGGGGAGATGATAGAGATCTACAGAATCATGAATGGTATGGGGAATGCAAGTAAGGAAATGCTTTTTTTATCCCTTCACATAACACAAGAACTAGAATCACCTGATGAAATTAATAGGCAGCAGGTTTAAAACAAACATAAGGAAGTACTTCTTCACACAACACACAGTCAGCCCGTGGAACTTATTGGCAGGGGATGCTATGAAGGCCAAAAGAATAACCCGGTTCAAAAAAAGAACTAGGTAAGTTAATGGAAGATGGATCCATCAATAGCTTTTAGCCAAGATGGTCAGGGATGCAACCCCATGCTCTGGGTGTCCCTAAACCTCTGACTGCCAGAAGCTGGGACTGGACTACAGGGGATGGCTCACTCAATAACTGCCCTGTTCTGTTCAGTCACTCTGAAGCATCTGGCACTGGCCACAGTCAGAGACAGGTTACTGGTCTAGATGGACCATTGGTCTGACTTGGAATGGCCATTCTTATTTTGGAGCTTTAGGAATTAGCTTGTCAGAATCCAAATGTTGTATACACCCATTTATGATCTGTAATGTATTAATGCCCAGGACCCCATTGTGCTAGGTGCTGTACAACCAAAAAACAAAACATTTCCCGACCAAAAGAGTTTACATGGATGACTGTACTAAGTAAAGTGGAAGAACTGCACAGTATATGGAAAGCAATTACATCACTGAGACTGATGCAAAACACTACTATACCTTTAAAATTCACAACACGAGAAGATGCATGCTTGTGTTTGCCTCTTAGTTACATGGCATGGCACGTACTAAACTTACCCAAAAAAAGCCCATTAGTCCTGCCTCAAAACTCTACAATCTCTGATATTGAAAATTACACAGGAGTTGCTTGAAAGTGATCTTACTCTCATTTAACTGCAGCTTTTGTTAGCCTGCTTCACAAGTGATTAAAACAAGGTAGAAAAATTCATGTTTTTGTTATTACCTGAACCGTCTGATAAACCGAAGGATCAAATCCTTTCACAGTCACCTCCCGGAAAACTCTTGGCTCCAGTTCTTCTTTCGTCAGATCACAGTGATAAATAATACCTGAAACAGAGGTCAAATTTGTCAATTAAGTGCACATGCATCATTAAAAAGACATTGGATTAAAAAACATGAAAGACTGTAACGATGGCAAAGTTAACCCAGTAGGGTAAAGAAGCAGCCTTGATACATTCTTACACTTAATAATTGACATGCACTTCTTCACTGAAGAATGCAGAGCCTTTCTATATGCAAAGAACAATTACCGCTGCCCACACTAAGCATGTGAAGTTAGAATTCCCACAACCAACTAAATACAAGGAAAAAAGATCTAAGCTGCTTTGCATTTAGTAAGAATGATAAATCCAACAGAATTCAGATAATGGAAAGATTTAGGAGTCTACTTGGAAACATGGTGGGTTAATACAGATTATACCAAAGTAGTTGAACAGAATTTAGTCTAATACGTTCACTTAGGGCCTGATCCTGCAAACACTTAAACATGTGAATAATTTTACTCATTTGAGTATGCTCAATGAAATCAGTGGGATTACTCATATGAGTAAAATTATTCATGTGCACATGACCATGATGAAGCTGGTAGACAAACTCGTTTTTAAGGGTGTGATTGAGGCAGAGCCGCACTGCCCCTGAGGGAATGGAGGCACTCTGCTCAGGGAAGCAGAAGGCCTTCTGGCACATCCATCGCCCAGTGACAGCATACCTGCTGAAATGCCGCTTTGTGGGGAGCACCTCTTTATCCACTGCACATTTATGGAGTGGACAGAGCCATGCTCCCATTTCCTCTTTACCTAGCCCTTCCCATAGGGGAACACGGAGGAAAAGTCACTGTGCACCTGTATAAGGGCCAGGCAGGATCTGGCTTTTAGACTGTAATTTCCTTTTCTAGGATCCAATCCTGCAAATACTTAACCATGTGTTTAAACTCTCTGCCCCCATTCTGTTCCCTAAAATTCCTGAGAAAGATACGTTCTTCCCCAATGGTCTCCAAGGTGGTCAGTTGGTAGGAAAGGATAAGGACAGTCTTGTGGCCAAGGAACTGGACTACAATGCAAGAGATCAGGGTTCAATTCCCAAACTTCCTGTGTGGTCTTGGACAATCACTTTCTCTCTTGGTGCCTTTGTTCCTCAGATGTAAAATTGGGATTATAGTGCTTCTTCTCTCTCACCCTTTGTCTTGTCTATTCATATTGTATGCTCATCAGGACAGACACTTAACATACGTTTGTAGAGTCCCTATCACAATGGGGCCTCAGACTTGGTTGGGAATCCTAGTGTGATACAAATAAACAACTTCAACAGCCAGCAGTCAATATCCTTAAGATAGGCTTGCAGGACAGAGGATCATTCTGTCAAAATCTGGAAAAAATTCAGGATCGGTGACAAACCTAGGATAGGGCTTTTTCTGATCAAGTGGAGCACTGCCCTTTCAAATTTAGATAAATTAAGATTAAAGAGGAAAACACAGTGTGAGGGTGATGGAGTGAGAGAACAAGATTTAGATTCTGTTTACTGGATTGTATGGAAGTACCAAAACTTACCACTTTTTTTTTTTTTTAAATGATTTCTTCTCTCTAATAGGTACAATACCGTCACCATTGAGAGAAATGCTCAGTGTCAGAGAATAAACAGCAGAGGCTGAGAGTGCAACTGTAGTAGAGAGCCAGTAAGTGGAACAAAAGTAAGGTCAGCCCAAATTGCCCGTCTATCTGTATACTGACTGACTTGACAACATTGCCAAACATAAGATGCACATAGCCAGCTTGCAGATTCTCTTGGCTGCTCTCAGCACAGTACATTAATACAAAGTGAGTTTGTATCTAACAAACATTCAGTACTAGATCTCCTTAGCTATCAGCAAAGAGGAAATACAAGACTTAATTATATCAGATGATTAGACAGAAACTATGATTTAAGTATCAGTAAGAAAATCTAACTATTTCTTAACCCAAGTTGCTCCTCCTACCCTAAACATTGTACTGTATTAACATGTAGTAGAAGTAGTAATAAAGCAGGGACCATTTAAACAGCAGGGAGCTCAGAAAAGGAAAAGCAGCAAGAAATCTACCCCCTCCCTTAAATTATATAATTTGCTTACAAAACCCCAAACTAGCCATATTTCTCTCCTAGTCTCTCTGGCTATTACTATGAACAATTTTTCACCTACTCTGAACCCTTTCATTATACATTGGGACAAAAGGGCTGTTTATTTCACAAGGTAACTCCGGCCTCTTGCAGAAATAACTGGACACATGGTTTTGCTTGAAAGAAGCTTACAGGCCTTTTGGGACTTTTGCTTTTATTAACACTCAGGATGAGTCATCCCATTCTGCACTCATCATTCTTCCCCATCTTATCCAGCAATTATTTAGTTTACATAGCTAAGCCTTTATGCACAGCCTTGTTCTGCAGTCTGTTGAGGTAACTTCAAGATTTTACTTGCATGATCTTTCTGGTTGAAGCTCGTGGGGTTTTTCCTTTCTGGCTCCACACTCAATTATCAACATTCCCAACACCGCCACTCATGTTGAGAGCATATATTCAGATCAGTTCCAATCTGGATACATAGTCTTCCCTGCCTCTCTTTTTATGCTTGAAACTGAGAAAAAACAACAACTTATTTTAAGAAAATATTTTATGTTTTGTAGATTAATTTTCTTACTCTCATGTAAAATGTAGGGAGAATTTGGATGACAAAATGAAAAGGGTACTTTTCAGGGTATTAGGAGTGGGGGAAGCCCCCTTTGACAGTAATCCCATCCAAACAAGCCATGCTCCGTCCCAGATATTTCAAGGGGGGGGGGGTGGGGGTTTAAATGAAAAGGCCAGTGAATGACTTCCTCCCAGGCTAATGAAGACCACTCCCTCCCAAAGAACTGAATGCACATTATCTTCTATTGTAGCACGTGCATTGTTTGTGTGAAAGTTATACTTCATGGTTAAAATTTGGCATATATAGCAAGGACCACTTACAGAAAAAATATAGTTTAAGTTTGGAAGCTAAGACCTCCATGATCAGTTTTTAGCCAGTAAGTTTGCCTTTAGAATGCATCAGTATTTTTCTAGGGATCTTGGTTCCCCCCTTCCACCTATTTTACTAATCCAGGGATTAACTTCTGCTTGACTTTTGGGTAATCAAGAAAACTCAGTAACAACAGAATGTGTGTGGCTGCATGATGTGTTTATATCACGCTGTGGACACTGTTAGATTAATTTGTTTGCATAGGGCCTGGTTTACTGAGCACCCATAGCTCCCTTTTCAGTCAATGAGAGTTATGTGTGCTCAATACCTCTGAAAGCCAGGACTCTAGACAGTGACTGGAGGGTCTCCGTAGCACAGTGGAGTGTAGGGCCTGTCACACACAAACTGTTTTTGGAATAAGTTCTGTGTGGCCAACTGTAAACTGCCACTAGTGAGAGACAATCAGAATGCCACTGAGTGCTCCAATGTATTACTTCAACAAGAACTGCAGAGCAGAAACTGGGATAAATGCAAAATTATGAATTTTAACCGTTTCTCCAGATCCAACTACTTGATATTTTGTTATTCAGAAGAAAGAAGTTTGGGTCAGTAGCACATCATGGATCATACAAAATGTTGCTTGTTCTTCTATATATGATGGGAAAGCACACCCTTGTTTTAGCATCAAGCTGTTCATTTTCTGGGCTGCACTAATGACCTAATTTTCAGAGATGATGAGCACTTTGATGGAAGTTGTGAGTGCTTGATACCTTTTGGGGAAAAAAACGTCAGTCCATAAGCTTTCACTTGAATTTAACTATCAAGCAGGCCCTTTCAGATTTGCTCTTGAAAGAAATACACCTTAACATTTCCCTACATTTAGCACAGATGATCTACGATACCTGTTATAAAATTATTGATGGCTGAATGGTGCAGTCACTATGGAGAAGGCTAGACTTCATAGCTTAGTACCCCACTTCCAGAATAAGCCAAAATGGGTCCCTATCGCCAAATGACAGAAACTGAAAGGGGGAATGATCTGAGTGGGGTTCTTCATCTTTCACCCACCCCTTCACTCTGGGCTCCCATTATTCTGTGTTTAATCTTTGCTTTTGTATTAGCAGAGATTGAAGGGGAGTTCTATAGATGGTGAGAAAAAAGTGAAGGGATAGTAGAGTAAATGGGAAGAAGGAAGATAATTGTACAGCAGTAAGCACGGTTCAAATGGAGGAAGAATATCACTGGTAGACTCGTACCCCTCTTTAGATACTGGTAAGACTGATTAATCTCTGATTTACAACAATGCTGCTGAAGAAGTTTAATTTTAATTTGGAATTCAAACAGACTGGGGGTATTTTCAAAGCCATTTCCAAGGGTATAATTAAATACCTCATGCCCCACTATTAAGGGCTTTGTCATTCCTTCCATGTTCAAGGAAGATGAATTCAAACTGGAACAGATGCAGAGAAGAGCTACTAGGATGATCAGGGGAATGGAGGGCCTATTTTATGAGAGGAGATTAAAAGAGTTTGGCTTGTTTAGCCTAGCCAAACCATGACTGAGAGAGGATATGATTGCTCCTATAAATACATCAGGAGGGTAAATACCAAGGAAGCTGTAGAGCTATTTAAGCTAAAAGACAATGTTGGCATGAGAAGAAATGGATATAAACTGGCCATGAACAAATTTAGGCTGGAAATCGGAAAGTTTCTAATAACCAGAATCAGGTTCTGGAACAGCCTCCAGATTGGACGGGGGGAGGGAGAGGGGAAAAGGAGGTGAGGGAGGGTGGACAAACAACTTAATTCATTTTAAGAGAGGTGGATAAATGTATGAGTGGGATCATATGACTGGGTTGTTTGTGGTGATGGGGGCAGAACTCATGTCTTATGTTTCTAAAATCTCATGCTTCAGGGCTGCAGCTGGTCACCTGCAAGGGTCAGGAAGTGATGCCCTCCATACATGCAAGCACACTTTTTTTTTTGGTCTCCTTCTTCTGAACAACCTATATGGACATGGCTGGAGATGCTGTGAGGTAACAGTGAGAATTCTCTCTGTAGGCTGCTTGGATGGCTGGTTCTTGCTCACATGCTCAGGGTTTAAGTGATCACCATATATGTGACTAGGATGGAATTTTCACCCAGGACAGATCGGCAAAAAGAATGCATGGTCACTACCATTTTCTGTAGCATGGGACGCGGGTCGTTTGCCCAGATCATCTGGGTCTCTCTCATTTATTCAATTCCCTCCGGCTTTGGTGCACCTTGATCACTCCTATTCTCTGCCAGTGGCACACAATAGTTTAGTCTCCTGAGAGCTATCATACTTCGGTCTACCTTTGGTTGTTGGGTTTAGTGTGCAGGTGCTGGGTGGTATTGGTGGCCTGTAATATACAGGAGGTCATACTAGGTCCCTTTTAGCCTTAAACTCTGTGACAGTTGTGGCAAACCCAGGACAAACAGCTACAAGGGGGGGGGGGGTAGTAATTAGTCCCAGGGGGTTAAAAGGCCGCTCCCAATCCACTGAGGAGAGAGAACCATGGGGAAATAAGGTTCAGCTGGAAAAGGGGTTACCAGGGAACTAATTAGGTTCAGCTGGCTCCAACTGCTTGAGACCTTTTTAAAACCTCCCCAGTGTGGAAGGGGGGGTGGGGGTGGAAAGAGAGTGAGAGAAGCAGGGAAGCTGCCAGTAAGCTAGGTGCAGCAAGGCTCTGAACCCTTCCAGCAAGAAAGGCTGCACTCTGTCCCCAGAAGGGGAGAAAAACAAGCACAAGGGACTGACTGAGGGAAAGAATAGTCAGACCCTGTGCTACCTACGAGGATTTGCTTTGCCCAAGCCTGTCTCTCCAAGGCTAAAAAGGACTGAGCTTGCTGAGGAGAAGAAGGTACTTTGCCACACAGTTTATTAAGTATCTGTGGGCTGGTCAAAAGGTATTATCTGGCCCACTTTTACATGATCGTGCAGCTCTGCTCAAAGCACATTCGTACAGCCTCTAATCGGTGCTATGAAACCAACACTAATTTCCTTCTTTAGGAGGACAGAAGGAGCAAGAAGTTGCAATCTTCCATAGAACTCTTTGTAATATTCAGTCATTTCTGAACCCAGATCTCCAACATATTAACTCACTGTAGATCCATGAGATCCAAGAGTCTTCTCCATTAATATATTTTAAATGCACAGTCCAAACAACTACACACTATTTAGGGGAAAGCACCTTTTTCTATGTCTCTAAAGATCAAATCGAAATTCAATCTCATTATGTGTACAGTACCTCCTAAATTAAAGATCCATTTGGCAGGTCCCCTGTAAAAGGGGTAACACCTCAGGAAATAAATAACCTTACCTGGAGATAAAAAGGACATAAACTGATAAAATATTTGTGTGTCCTTTTTTCGGCCACTATATCCCACAATGCTGCCGACTTCCAAAGGAAAAGTCTTGAGATGTGTGCCAGTGGCTAGATCATGAAGTTGTAGAACATTCTTCACATCATGCAGGTAGCACAAAACCAGGAAGTTGGACCTAACACAAGCAACCCATTCTGTAAAGGGGTAAAAGAAAAAAAAGTAAAGTGAAACAAAATCCTGAAACTACTGTGGGAACAAAATAATTAAATATAACTAACCTTAAAAATTGCTTTAAAAACACACAGAAAACCTCTTATGGCATATATCTGATTAAAATTCTGTAAGCTTCAAAGTTTCCTTGCAGCTGTGAAAATAAACAGTTCTTCAAAATATCAGCAAAGGTTATATATAAATATGAAAGACAAGATGCCAGGAAAGAGCTGTAAATATTCATAAGATTACATTCTCAGAACATACATTCTAACAAATACTTTTTCAAACCCTTGCAATTAATGTACACAAACTAAAAGATGTTTCTGTATCAGTGTTTAATGGTGCATGTTGCTATTATATGTCCAGTGTTTCAAAGCTATATTGACAAAATTTACAATTTTTTCTTCATAAAAGGGTAATCTTTCTTTCAAAAATAGATCAGGGAAATTATTTATGGAAGCATATGAGACGGAAAACTAAACCATAGCTTTTGTGCAAACAACATTTATGAGAATGAAAAGGCGAACAGCCGTGTACAGTACATTGCCATTTTTGTATCTTTTAAAGGATTCAGTAGACTATTCTTATGAATAAGAACTACTCCAATGTGATTAAGGATGGCTAATGGAATCCATGGAGTCCCAAGCTAGTGTTCTGAGAACACTAATGTTATGAAGTTAAGAAGTATATAATCTTTGTCTTTTTCAGATGATTAATACTTAATATTGAAAAGTACTAAACCTTTAAGTATGAAGAGAAGCTATTTTGAAGTATACAGATTAAAGGACAAGAGCTAATTTTTAGTTAATGCTGCTACTTTGATATTAGTTAAAATATACCAAGCAATGTTGTTGGAAAAAGAAAAACCTAAGCATTTAGACGCAAAGAAATATAAATATTCACACATCTTCACACTTCATATAATCTCTTAAAATGTACAAGTGTAAAATATTACATTGCAGATTGAAAAAACCAACTTTAACTCTGCCCCTTCCTATGAGTCTAATCATGAACCAGAAATCCTCTTACAACCATCCAGCATACATCACCTACATTTCCAACCTGAGCTACAAAACTTCACAAATCCTCACTGAACTGCAATATGTAACTAACAGACCACACTGCAGTTCATTCACCTCTTATGGGGACATACACAGACTGCTTATATGTACTGGCTTTCAGATTGTAAATTCTCAGAGGCAAGGACTGTCATTTATCATGGTTGTACAGTGCATATCACGAGTACCAACCTGGTTGAGGCCTCTAGATATCATCAGAATATAAAAGTTAATTTCCGAGCAAGCATGTATGTGTCGGTATATTTTAATCTAATATAAGGCCAGTACAGAGTTTATGACTTCCCAGATAGGGAAGATAGCTGGGCAGGAACCAAATTTTCATCCCATGGAAAATTTTGCATCACTCTAAATTGGAACAAAATCAGAAATGCAAAATTTTCCACAGGATGGAAATTTTGAAACATTCAGTTTCAGAAGAACCTAAATGGAATTTTCTAAAATTTCTGGGCTGGTAACCCTGCAGAATGTTTTGACTTAATTGAATCAGCATTTTCTGACAGAAAACTGGTCTGTCGGAAAATCTTCGACCAGCTCTATCCCTAAGGTACCTGATTCTACCCTACCACGCCCTATCCTGGGAAGCTTATGAGCTCTTTATGGTTCCAATTTTTCCACATCACATATTATTATGTGTCATTCACCTGGGTACTTGGATGCTCTGCCTTGGCTTACAGATTAGATGTTGCTTGGTGCACACCTTTCTTAGTATGTCCTAAAATGCCTGGGGTTTCTCTCATGCCATAGGCTTTAGATCCCTATTAACCACATAATAAGCCTTTCTTTATTAACTTACACAAAAGAGAAAAATTCAGCTTACAGAAAACAGCTTCTCGCTACGTATTTCTGTCATTTAGGAAAAGGGTTACTTAGCTGGCAACTAACTAAAACATTTTCACTTACTCACAGTTGTTCCTTTGCGAAGTCAACTTCCTCAACCAAATTTTGACAAAATGGATACACAGAGGTAAAGGATAAGAAAGGAGATGAGGGGAAAATATAAAAAGTTCTTCTCTCTCTTGCCAGGTGATAAGTGGATAACAATTCTTGTCTTCTACGGGCCAAAACTGTGGCTTCTTTCCCTGGCAGGAAGAGAACCTGGTCCATTTGGGTCAGGTTGGAGGGCTGGATCACAGCCAAGGTCCAACTGTTTGACAAAGTTTTTTCCTGGCTCCTGGTTGCAAGAAACTGCAGAGATGCCATTAAATGAGCAGACAAAGACTAGACCTAGGATTGCCTAAGGGTAGGTTGTTACACCCAAGTAACATCATGACCAATAGTATTCGCACCTACAGTAGAACCTCAGAGTTAAGAACACCAAAGTTACGAACTGACCAGTCAACCACACACCTCATTTGGAACTGGAAGTACGCAATCAGACGACAGCAGCAGAGACAAAAAAACAAACGCAAATACAATACAATACTATGTTAAACGTAAACTAATAAAAAAAAAGGGAAAGCAGCATTTTTCTTCTGCATATTATAGTTTCAAAGCTGTATTAAGTCAATGTTCAGTTGTAAACTTTTGAAAGAACAGCCATGACTTTTTGTTCAGAGTTACGAACATTTCATAGTTATGGACAACCTCCATTCCCAAGGTGTTTCTAACTCTGAGATTCTACTGTATAACTAGAAACAGAAAACAAAGAAAATCAACACAGAAACAAAGCAAGCAAAACAAAACCGACCAAAGTATGACAAAGACCCATCTTACAGGTTACCCTGGGTTTTAAACTCTCTATGGGAATTCAGGGTTTCCCCAACAGTCTTTTAAAACCAACTAGAGCAAAGCTGAACACAGACTAAAAACATGTTTGCACATCTAATTTTCAGAACAAAAGTTCCAGGATATGTTATGTTCTTCCTCGTCATAATAATTTTAGATAAGGATAACAAACTCTCAGAATTGTAGGTCAAAACTAATTTGTCCATAAACCTTAACTTCTTTAACTGTTTCTTTTCCTTATATAGGTCAGATCTGTCCTTCCACTGTCGTGACACCCTGGCTCCTGCTCACCTTTGAATCCTAATGACCATACAGAGTCATCACCTTCCCCTCACCCTCTTTCCTGAAGGGCCAATGAAAATTTGACACTAGTTTAAAAATTTTAGTTATGTTATTTTAAACATTACATATGCAACTCAAGCATATGGGGATTGGTCCTGCTTTGAGCAGGGGGTTGGACTAGATGACCTCCTGAGGTCCCTTCCAACCCTTATATTCTATGATTTCAAGCGATTGACCCATTTTCTTCAGATTTTTGGGGAAAAAATTCTCCTGTTCTTTTAATGTAAACCTGGCAACTTTCAGGCCAAACCCAACCCAGACACTTTATACTGGAATACTAACTGGAATTTTAATCATGGAGCCATGACCTGGTATAACAAGATACTGTAATAGATAAGTATGGCACTCTTTATAAAATAGTAGTTGCTATGTAATCATTGCTATGGTGTAGAATAAATCTTATAAGTGAGGACGGATAATGAAATATAGTTTTACATTTTAATTTCTTACATCTTATTATGCATTTCAAGTTATAACATCATACCTAGCTCTAACTAAAATAAGAAATACTACATTATATAGCCTCTTTTTATATGGTTCCTGTGTACAATAGGCAGTTTGAATAAAACTGTAGAATCTGCAAGATGTCAAAGTTCAAATTGGTTTTAGTTCATTTTATAACTTTGGTTTATTAATAAAAATATGAACAAGAAAAAAGCATACATGCAATAATGGAAATATTCTACTTCTGGCAACACAAGTAATTGTCAGGCAATACAAATATGGGCTGCGGAAGTGCAATTTGTGTTCCCAGTAGACAACGTACTTCTATAACTAGAAAATTCTCAAATTTTATATTAAAAATGTTCTGCATCTTAAAGCTGTATAAGATGATATATAAAGAGCTACACAGATTAACCTCAGAATTGGGTACAACCCATAACATGCATGCAAAAATATTTATTTAGTCTTTTCTTTATGAAAATACTTGCTCCCCATCAAAAATATCAAGCGAAAGCTCTCCATTTTAAAATACAGTTGTGACAAGCACTGATTCCTCACTGATTAGTTGGCTACACAATGTAATTTGATGGATCCTTTCAATACAGGTTAAAATTAATTAGATTTTCGCTTCCACCAAATTTCCCTTTTCTTAAAGAGCATTTCAATTTTTCAGGGCAAAGGCATCTAATTTCCATTGATGCCTCTTACAAATACTGTGGAGCATGCTTTGAAGGTGGTGATATTAGCTCTTATTCACCCCTTTAGTACATTATGTGGTTATAAATAATCTCCACAAGGTGGAGAAAACAGATGACAAGAGGAGCACAAGTCCCATGGAAGGTCAACTGGACTTATACTCATAAATGCATAGGGCACTTTTGAAAGTCTCCCCCATAACGTATTTACAGAAAATAAATACTAGTATGGGCTATATAGGTACAGAAAGAGAAAAAAATTGAACCAGACTTAAAAGAACAGTAAAGAGCCTACATCTAAGTGAAGTGCTAAATTATCAAACTAAAATAATGCTGAATTGTTAATAATAACCATTTCTCTATATAAAACCATGAACTGAATTTCTCTGTACCCTAGTCTCTGTTTTGAGAATTGGAGACACAAGACACTATTGTACTTTGTAGTCAAGCCCACAACCTCACCTCCTTTGCCCACACTCCAAGCACGTATCCAGAATGCTTTAACTGGTTTCTTTCCACCTCAAGGAAACTTCTAGAGTCTAGACTGTATATCCAGAAAGTTTCCTTTTTAAACCAGTATGTAGCCATCATAATATTCTCTGGCACATATTTATTAACATTCACACAAACTACTGTATATGTTACAGCTAAAAGAAAAAGATGATGCCGGTTATGGACTTCTTAAACAAACCCATACAAACCAAATTTTATAACGCTGGTGCAAATGGTTATAGAACTGAATTTGCTGTTATGATATTGAATGCTGGTTTTCCTTGGATGAAATTATCCTGAAGTGCAAAGTTGTGTTTTCAAGGCCCCCCGGCCCACTTTGGGGTTGGGAATGGTCACGCAAGGTGAGGGGACTATTAGAGGTGAGTTGTAAGAATGGCTACACAATATTAAATTCTGCAGAGACAGTGACTCAAAGCCACTACAGAGAGAGCACAGAGGAGCTGTGCTGCAACTCTACACACTGCCTATACATTGGGGTTTGTGTGGATTTTGTTACAACCAATCTACAAGGGGTTTTCAGCACTGAGCTGTTTTTTTCTAGGCTTTGGAGAGAGGCTTGGAGTAGAATTTTAGTCATGAATAATGCCTGGGAGCTCAGAAATGTGTCAACAGTTCCAGTTTAGGAGAGATTGTCCAGACCATATTTTTATAAATACGTGTTAATATTTTCCAAGAGTCCCTTTAGTACAATGGATTTCACTGGGGTCAAGGATGTGTCTCTGTTCCACCAACAAAATTTCCCTTCTAATAATTTTAATATAGTTTTAGGTACAGTATGTTCAATTCCTTCATGTCAAAAATCCATCCGGAAAACTTAAGGTACTGAAATTAGTGCTGACCCTTTATTTTTGCAGTGCTAGACACATCATGTCAAGCAATCCAACTGTACAGATGCATATTGACATTCTTATGCTGAATCACTGATGGAGGAGAAAAGAGAACTAAAATGAAGACAAGATCCATGTGCAAACAATTCCTAAGAGGAAACATCAAACTCACTTCCTGAGCAAGCACATGTGTCAACCCCATTAATAAGGGATACATTTTGATGGAGCTTCAAAGCTTGAGTTCAAAGACAGCTGCTAGTGTGCAATTTTCTTTTCTTCTGCCATGTGAGTTAGTCCACATTTCAGAGTAACAGTCATGTTTGCAGAACTCAGAGAAAATAACAGTTTCCTCCACTACAATAAACCTAGAGTTATTTATGTGTAGGAAGACCTGCAAAGACACTATTAACAGTTTACAGAATAAAGCATTACTCATCGTAGATGTATATTATAAATGGCCCTATCTAACAAACACATAAAAAGGAGGCAAAGGACACCCTAAAATAAGATCCTAACACATTTCAGGTCAGTTGCAAAACTCCCGCTGGCTTCGACAAGGCTAGGATTGTACCCCTCCTCTCAGACAACCCATACTGCCACACATGTGTGAGAGAGGAAAAAAGTGCAAAGTTGTTCTGAAGCTGCAAACATTGGGGAACTAAGCCTCTCAAGAAACCCAGGGCTACGCCTTGGTCAGTCATGACTGGTGCAGGTTTGCCATGGTATCTCTTGAGAAAAAAGCCATGACGGATCTGTGGTAGCCCCGGTCATGAAAAGTCAGACAAAGATTTCAGTCAAAGATGTGCTTCTGGACTAGAACATCTCCTCATGTCTGTGACTCATGGACTGTCTCTTGGTCTGAGCATGCTCTGGTTGTGTGAGCATCTCAAAGGCACCTCAGAGTTGTTGCTAGGAAACTATGGGGCTAAGCCACAGCCCCAGCTACTAAATGGTTTCTACTACAAGCTCACCAATCTGGTCCTTTGGGTAGCTGCCAATTCCCTGCTCCCTACTAGCCTTCTGTGCAATTCACAGTGTATTTTCTTAAGGCTCTGAACAAAGTTTATGCAACTGTTCCCCAAGAATATTCATGCATCCATTCACTCACCCACTTTCAATTTGCATGCAAAACTCCCCAGCGTAAAAAGTTATGGATATTTTTAAAGACAACATGAAAGTAATGGAATGCATAAGTCTCCTGATAGTTGGAATAAACATATAGTTATTACTCACAGAGATAACAATCCCTTCTCATCAGGATCAACAATTTTGTGATCCTGATTCCAAAGTTTGATTTTGTTCTCTGACCTAGTTTTGCTATAATCTTACTTTTATTGGAATAAATTTGATTATAGAGTTTTTAATTTTCAGATCTTGTCTCTCCATTGCAACGCATTATATACTTAAAAGCATTGAACAAGTAAGCTCTGCAAGAATGTACAAACTTTTTTACACATTGCACTTAAGTTTTATATTGATTGGGCAATGCCCAGAGGTTTGGAAGGGTGCTTTATAGTGAATTTAAATAAAAAATGCAATTAGAAATCTGTGTTATACCAACAGCAAAATAATGACAGAAAGGTTATTTTATTACCAAACTTCGCCATTAAAAAAAAAAAAAGATACCTAGAGGGCAAGGCTTAGGTATTTATAATGTTAGCAGGCTCCAAATCTGATGCTTAAAACTGAGGGGAAAAAAGTGATAAAATAAATAACATTTTGCACTTGTATATAACCTTCTACATGAGGGAATAAAAGTCCTTTAAAATACTGAATTAAGGCTTACAAGACCTTGTGAGGTAGGGAAGTGTTGCTATTCTCATTTTGGAGATGGGGAAATTGAGGCACAAAGATGTTAACTGAGTTGCTTAAGGTCACTTAAGTCTGTGACAGCCAGGAACATAACTCATCTCTGAGTCCTAAGTCTTAAATGACTATGTAAAAATAGCACCTTTTTACTCAATAGACCCATTCAATATTTCTATTCAGAGTCTGTCAGAGTTATAGGGTAGCTCAGGAGTGGGCAAACTTTTTGGCCCGAAAGCCACATCTGGGTATAGAAAGTGTATGGCAGGCCATGAATGCTCATGAAATTGGGGTTGGGGTGTGGGAGGAGGTGAGGGCTCTGCCTGGGGGTGCGGGCTCTGGGGTGGAGTCAGAAATGAGGAATTCAGGATGTGGAAGGGGGCTCCAGGCTGGGGCAGGGGATGCGGGGGTTGAGGGCTCCAGCTGGGGGTGCGGGTTCTCGGGTGAAGGGGGGTGCGCTGGGATCAAGGAGTTCGGAGGGCAGGAGGGGGATCAGGCCTGGGGCAGGGGGTTGGGGTGTGGGGTAGCTCAGGGGTGCAGGCTCCCGGAAGCAGCGGCATGTCCACCCTCGGGCTCCTACGCGGAGGCACGGCCAGGTGACTCAGCTGCATGCTGCCCCGTACGTAGGCGCTGCCCCTGCAGCTCCCATTGGCCATGTTTCCCAGCCAATGGGAGCTGCAGGGGTGGCGCTTGGGCCGGGGGCAGTGAGCAGAGCCCCCTGGCTGCCCCTACGCGTAGGAGCTGGAGGGGAGACATGCCGCTGCTTCTGGGAGCCACGTGGAGCAGCCCCAGACCCTGCTCCCCAGCTGGAGCGGGGCAAGCCCCAGACCCCACTCCCCAACGGGAGCTCCAGGGCCGGATTAAAATGGCTGGCGGGCCAGATCTGGTCCGCAGGCTGTAGTTTGCCCACCCCTGGACTCGCTGCACCTCTGTCCCCTCTCTAGTTTCCCAGATTGCAGCCCCACAGGTATCAGGCCCCACGACTTTTACCTCTCTTTGAGGTGGAACCATGCAATTCTTCCACTCTTAGACCAGGTGCTGGGCTACACTATCCTGTGTGCTGACTGTGTTTGCCCAGCAAGTCTGAGTGAGTCTGATCCTTCCCTTCAGGAATCTGCAACCAGTAGATTACAATGAGTCAAAACAGCCTTCTTAAAACAAAAGCATTGTTTATCTAACAGGAACAAAGTATACATAAGAGAATAAGGCTTTTTAAAAAACAGCAAAAGGCCTGTCTTATCCCACAGCTTATCTTGCCCCAGACCCCTAACCTTTGGGGAGATGGGTCTTAGTCTCCCCCAAAATTTGTCTATGTCTCACTCTTCACTGTTCTAGGATGCTTTGAACTCCTCCTTCCCCCAAAGACTGAGTAACTCCGAGGGAGACATGGTTGGCAGGCCTAGCAAGGGGTCAAACCAGGGCACCAATGTGAACAGCTCTTGCACAGTCTCAAGTGTTTGCAGTGACGGGGATATAAGGAACCCCCTTTGCCTTTCTGGGGGCATTTCCTGACAGCCCTGCTATTGAATTAACTCAATATATGCATACAATAAACACAATACCCAGGTCAAGAAATCATTACAGCTTACTCCAAACTCAGAGTCCTATCTATTCACTTTAATGACTGCTCTTTATTCTTGGTACCCCTGAAAAGCCAATATATCTATCTATGACTGAATGAACAGAGGGCTCTATTCTAGTTTGTGCATTACCAAAATAATTCTTTATTTAGTTTCAGCCAGTTACACCTGAATAGGATTGCCAACTTTCTAATGGCTTGTAACCGGACCCCTGAGGCCCTGCCCCTTATCCCAAGGCTCCACCCCTTTTCCACCTCCTCCCCCCAGGCCCTGCCCTTTCTCTGCTTCTTCCCCCAAGGTCCCACCCCTTCTCCACCTCTTCCCCCAAGGCTCCAACCCCATCAGTCACTCCTCTCCCCACCTTCCCCCATTGCTGCTGGATCATCTCAAGGAGCCTATCTGCAGGTAGGCGGTGGCCCTGGCTGAGCCGGGGCTGGTGCGGATTAATGACCTGGCACCTCCAATGACCCTGCAGTAGCCTGACTTTTGGTTTGGGTGCCATTTAGGGTTGCCAGGTCCCCTTTTTGACGGGACTTTCCCATCGAAAACCCGGCACCTGGCAATCCTAAATGGTACCCGAACACAGAAGCCAAAAAATGGACTGTCCGGTTTAAAACACAGATGGGTGGCAACCCTACACCTGAAGCCAGCAGTATCACATAGATGTAACTGAGGGCCTAATCTGGCCTGCAGAACCTTTATTCATAGTGAAGATGCACATGATGGAATGAATCTGCATGCATGGTGAATTTCTGCAAGGCCATTAGTAAAGGGGAGGAGGGAGAAACAAAACAATAAAACAACCACCATTGTTTCACCTGTAAACGAGCACATCTGATTCAGTATCACTGGCAAATAATAAAACATGGAGCGCTATGGAACTGTTTTTAAAGTAACTCTACCCTCTCTTTTGAGTTGCAATGTATAACTAACTTTGGAAGCTTACTAAAATCTGCTTCTTACAGCCTTTGTTTAGGGGCCAATAATTGGGCCCCAGGTGAGCTTCAAAAGGGAGGAATCCTCCTCCGCACATTCCAGAGGGGGAGTGAAGCCATTTCACAACTTGTGCGCCGGACTAAGGGTTGAAATACATTGTGGCTTTATTGTCTGCTCTCCTTTTCTCCGCTGCTGGTGAAATGCCAAAGGCCTAGGCAGCGTGACTCTTTCCTCCAACAATCCCCTGTATGGCAGGTGCAGGGAGGCCCTATGAGCACAGCTAAATTCAACAGGATTTTGACAAAAATCAGGAATATCGTCCTAGGAAAACGAATACTTTGTCAAAAGGATAGCATGAAACTCCTGCAGTCAAGCATTCAGGGGGGAAATTAGTGATATGTAGCGTCTAGAGAAGAAAAAATTCATTTCAACCAGTGAAAATTCATATTTTTACCTTTCCCCCATGTCTCACTATACCATTGCCAGTCCCCAGCAGTAAAAATCTAGCATAACCTGCTTCAAATGGCATATTCTATCTTCCTATCTGTTCTTACAACACCTATCATAATGGGGTCATGATCCTGCGTAGGGCCTTTGGGAGCTATCACAATATATTTGAATATATGCACTAAAAAAAATACTTTTGGAGGTGGCCACACTGCTGGCAAGGGAACATTAATTCCTTACCCCCCCAAAATATAGAAGACACCAAACTGAAGGATGTATGGCCTTGGGGGGAGATGCAGCGCAGGGGTGGGGCCTTGAGGGAAGAGGCGGGGCCTCAGGGGTCCAGTTACCAGCCATCCTGAGGGAGATAATCTAAACTTCATACTGAACTCACCTTGCTGCGCTTAAACAAGCTCTGTGGTATGTAAGATCTCACATTGTTCCGAGATCCCTCTGATGAATGACCTCTGCACACTTAATACTGCCTTTGTTATCTTTTAAACTTGCACTTTAATATTAATTCACAAATATTTGCCAAGGTTTATACTCTCTGAGAATTAAATGTAAAACAACACAAATGCTTTCCAGTTGGGGGAGCATGGGTGGGAATGCATCTCATGGCAAATGCAGATGTCCTGGGGCCCTTACTTCACTATTTTCATTTTAAAATGGTTGTC
The DNA here is from genome assembly GCA_003942145.1 of Platysternon megacephalum. Lineage (NCBI taxonomy): Eukaryota > Metazoa > Chordata > Testudines > Platysternidae > Platysternon > Platysternon megacephalum. Next base: position 13,872,820 of record QXTE01000011.1, on the reverse strand, counting down.
ATTTGTTTTTTCCCCTTCGTGCACTGATTAGAGTTCTAAATTTATCTTTACTTTGTGTGAAGTGCCTACTGAGAATTAAGTAAACCTTGACAGTGCTCACTGTTTGGGAGAGACTGACTCAAAACAAGAATGCAAATGAATAATTCTTTACGCTCTGTGCTTTTAAACGTCTGTCATATTTACAACCCCATATTATCAGAATACGTTTGTTTTTTCAAAGTTTTATGGAACTCGTAATGCAGGACTGGGTTCTCAAACACAAGTTAAAGCCCACGGCCAACTGTACCTGGAGGACTGGGTCAGTAAAGCCAAATTAAATTCACTCATCTCTTGGTATGTGTATTTTTTGTTAGTTAGGCTGTTAGCTACACTACAAATGCAGTATGACATATTACCTTATACTCCGTGGAAAATTTTTGCCACTGGAGGACACTGGCAGAGTTTCATATTTATTAATCCTGACTCACAAAATCTATTTCCATTATAATGTGGTTGTTGTTTTTATGAAATTCAGACTATGTTCATATCCAGAAAAGGAGAAGATATGGCTAACAAGTAGATCATGGAAACGTAGCAGAATTTTGAGTTACAGATTTCCATATTCCATTCTAAGCAAGAAAAACATTTGTGACTTTGCGCATCAGTTGCTAAAATGTTTGTGAAGTGATTTCCAATACTGTTAATTATATCTGGGTACATAATCACTATTATACACAACCAATTGGACAAGCAGACTCCCCACAGCCTCTCAAAAGCTCATTATCAGAAGCAAGCTCCCCACAAACCAGGAGTCCGGACAAACCAACTCAAAGTGGCACCCTGACAGAACAACAGATGCAAAACCACACATCTCCACTGCTACAACGACCACCCCCCTTCCCCCCCAACACACCTTTCAAGATCCATGGATCCTACACTTGCCTACCACAACATGTGGTGTACCTCATCCAGTGCACTAAATGCCCCGATAACAACTATGTGGGTGAAACTAGGCAATACCTAGGCTCTTGAATGAACTCACGCAGGAAAATGAAAAAAAGACAAAACTCCCTATCACCTATTACTTTTCACTAAGCGGTCACACTACATCTGACCTATCAACCCTCATCCTCAAAGGAAACCTGCACAACACTCTCAAAAGACAAGCCTGGAAACTTAAATTCATTACTCTTCTAGACACTAAAAATCATGGATTGAACAAAGACACTGGATTTATGGTTTCAGAGTAGCAACCGTGTTAGTATGTATCAGCAAAAAGAACAGGAGTACTTGTGGCTTATTACAACAATCTGTAACCCACTAAACCCCTCTCTATGTTCTATGGCTGCAGAGGTGTTAACAAGCCACTCTACCTTGAATGGTCCCTTACAATATGTGCCAACTACTTATGCTAAACAATCTGCTGTGGTGCTGGGAGTACCTTTCCCAGACCTGAAGAAGAGCTGTGTGTGTGGCTCAAAAGCTCTTTTCTCTCACCAACAGAAGTTGGCCCAATAAAAGATATTGCCTCACCCACCTTGTCTCTCTAAGCAGCAAATACTCATTTAACCTTTGAATTCTTATAGTCATAGCTTTTGTAGGAGGTGTTTTATTACCGTGTCATCTTTGTAACAAATAAAATCAAATTCACTTGACTCTAAGGCTTTCACGGCAATAAATTATTAACTGCCTTCTGCTATAATTGTGTCTTTCCAAACCAAATCTTGGAAGGATTAAAGCAATATGACATAATGGCAGGCTGGTCTTTCTTCACTACAATAGCTTGCTCTTTAGGAATGAAGGATTCTGGTTTCATCAGCTGCAATCTAGTGTTATTTTCTTTTATTCAGAGCTATGTCTCAGGATTGTTACAAGCACTCATGGTTCCTTTGGCACAGAGGAATGCAGCCCTTTAATTTACAGGTGCCATCATATTTTATCAAACTGTTTTAGATTATTTCATTTTAGTGTTGACTTTAATATATATTTAATCCCCATTATCTAATGAAGCCACTCACCCATTGTAACAATTATTTTACATAGCTATCTCTATAAAGCTAAATATAGAGTACATGCAGGGCTTAAATTCTCAGAGTATTTCTTGGAGCCTCCTACACTTCCAACATGCTAGAAAAACTCCAGGGGGATTGAAAATATTTACCGGAGCTCTGCTCTGGACATTGTATGTTATTGTGTATTGCTGCTCTGCATGTAGGTATAGTGAAATTTTGATTATCCAGGCCACAGTCACCCAAAACTTTCAGTTCACTGCAGGTCGGATATGTCCACTGATGTTTGGGTTGAAGTGGTTGAGCAACTTTTTAGTTTCTAATGGCCACTGCCCTCAACCTTTGGTTATCTAAATGAAGTCCTAGTTCCGCTTGAATAGTCAAGGTTGCCAAATATAATCCCTTAAAGATGTTTTTGATGCATTAAAAAAAATTATATGAATATACACACATACTCAATTTGACTTTGCTTATAGAATGGAAAAGCTGAAGCAGAAATCTGCTGTGAAATAACCCCTCGTGTGCTAAAACTAAAAAATCAAGGTAGAGCACAGGATTTTCATTTCAGAAAAGTAGTAACAAAATTTATTAGTGCCAAATCCATAGCATTTGGGCACTGTCAGACTTTTAGCTATATATTTAACTCAAATCCATGTTTTACATTGCTGTTACCTATGACTTAAATACAACTTCAGAGATTGATGAACAGTTAACAGATGACCAGAACGGAAGATAATTTGTCACTTCTAGCTATTATTTACTATACATATAGCACTGAAAACGTACTCCGCCCTGCACAAGTAAAAGATGAAGGAGTTCCCTGCATCAAAGAGCTTACAATCTAAAATAGAGACCTAGAGGGCTCAATATTCGAGTATGACCAAGCTGTGCTTGCCACCTTTGCAACCCCAAAACCTTGCGACAGCCAAAGTCCCATTTGACTTTGAGCAGAACTTGGAATAGCATAGTCCAGTCATGCTCCATTCCCCCTGCCCCCGCCCAATAATCCCTGTACCAGGGATAGACATAGGAAACGGTGGTATAGAGCTGGCTAAGGTGGTTCTATGCCAGTTAGGGAGTCCTCATGCTGGGGGATTTCTCAGCTGCCAATTTAAAGCAGCTTTACAACCCTTTTGTGGCACACAGAACCCAGGGTACGGCGAGGATGTGGCCCAGAGACTGCTGGATACACTGGGAAATCCAAAGGAGGAAATCATCCATAGAGTTCTTAAAACATTATTCTCATGAACTCACAGCTTCTGGGTGTCATGGAAGAAGGATCTAACCGTGTTTTGGAAGAGAAGAGAGCAGAGGCTGCGTTAGCTGGGATACAGCAGTCACTTTGTAAGTATACGGGACTCTATTATTCCATCACCAATGTAAAAAGCTATGCACAGGAAAATTTCCACAGAATCAGTGAGGGGATTTGAACAAAAAAAACCCTGGTAAACAAATGTGTAGTTTTCAAACAGCCATTATTATGCTAGTCAGGTATAATTACACAATGTACTGTAGGGAGCATGGAGCACCTAAATGTATTAAACTTTGAAACACTGGGACAAAGATGCATCAGGATAGGCTTTTCTACAATATCTACAATTAATTCACACACATAAATACTAAAAATTTCCCCAAATGAGTGCATTTTAAAAAAACTGAGTTAGTGCAAAGTTCTGGAATTTATTGTACTGCATCTTTATTTTAATTAATTCAAAATCAGAAGGTCCTGCTTTCACTTTTCCTTAAAAAACAAAATTCAAAAAATTAAATACTCTACCCACCTCTTTTATGCCATCAAATCTTGCCTTGCCTTTCAGCACTCCCAATTCCTGTCAGCTCAAGAATGACAGATCAAACCTGTGTCTCAAAGTCTGATCCCCTGGCTTATAGTGTACCGTGCCACTGATAGGATAGCTCTTATTTTTGTCTGCTTACAGGGCCCCAGTTAACATATCTGAGTGCCTGACAAATGTTAAATCAATCTCCACAAAGCCCCATGAAATGGGGATAAAATTAGCCTCATTTTATAGATGGTGAAGTGAGGCACAAAGAAACAAGCAATTTGAGCAAGGTCACACAGGAAGTCTGCGACAAATGTAGGAACTGAACCTAGATCTCTCAAGTCTCAGTCTGGTGCCTTAACCAAAGTTATCCTTCAACTCAAAAGAATCCCTACAAACGTAAATAGGAAAAAAAAAGGGGTCTAAAAGACAAGCCCTTTTCAATAACTAGCAGACTGTCTTGGAAAAAAAACCAACAGGAAATCTTTCACTTGGTTTATATTCTTACCTAGAACGTCTCTCTCATGCTCAGGGACAAGCACTTTCCATTTGGATTCATCTGAATCACTGAAGTCAATATTGATTAATCGATAATTTGGAGCATGGCGGTTTGTCTTGAAAGTGAACACTGTTCCCTCATTGGTGACATAGTCATACTCGCCATCAAAGTTGTCTATCAGCTTCACCCATTGAAGAATTCCTAAGAGCAAACAAATCATTCATATTAATTCCTTACTCTTTAAACAAGAAACATTTTATTTTAATACTTTACAATAAAGTTCTTCTGACTGCACAGTAGCTTCTTCCTCCTTCTACAATAATTACTGTATTAGTTATTCCTGCATATAATCGCAAACAAGCCTTGTGGTGAATACTTAATGAACAGCAGCAGTGATCTTACCAATTCAGAAATGAAATTCCAACGCAGTTACTTTACAGCATTTGGTACTTACCCAAAGGAAGATCAGACATCAATATTAATTAAAAAGTAATTTTTAAGTTTGTGTGGCATGAATCTTTGATTTTTCTAGGAACTTTTGAAAATGCTTCATTGGGTAAAATGAGGGCAGTTTGCTTTTAAATCTGAATTGGCTTGATTCTGTCACTTTATATCACAACCTTAGAATTGAATAAATTTGGGGATGGGAACAGACTGTATGACAGATTCCAATACTTTTCCTCTTACATTTTACTATGTTTATATAGGTTTATAGGACCCTAGAAAGAAAAGAAGGCAAGAATAAACCAGATATACAATACTTATGCTATGTCCAGAACCTAACCAATCAATTAAAACTTCTTAGATGCAGCATCTGCCATACTGAAAATCAGGTTCCTTATTAAAGTAGAGGATACAAGAACATCACCAATTGCCTACTTGGGGATTCAAAAACATCCAAAAGAACTGAGGCTTGATTCTATGCCAGGGGTAGGCAACCTATGGCACGTGTGACAAAGGCGGCACGCGAGCTGATTTTCAGTGGCACTCACACTGCCTGGGTGCTGGCCACCTGTCCGGGGGGCTCTGCATTTTAATTTAATTTTAAATGAAGCTTCTTAAACATTTGACAAACCTTATTTACTTTACATACAACAATAGTTTAGTTATATATTATAGACTTATAGAAAGAGACCTTCTAAAAAGGTTAAAATGTATTACTGGCACGTGAAACCTTAAATCAGAGTGAATAAATGAAGACTCGGCACACCACTTCTGAAAGGTTGCCGACCCCTGTTCTATGCTATCAAGGACAGAGACTGTCATAGTTTTAAAGCCCTGAAGGGACCATTGTGATCATGTACTCTGACCTCCTATTTGCACAGGCCACAGAACTTCCCCAAAATAATTCCTAGAGCATAACTTTTAGAAAAAAAACCCTAATATTGATCTACTATTGTCAGTGATGGAGAATCCACCACAGCCCTTGGCAAACTGCTCCAATGGTTAATTACTTTCACAGTTAAAAATTTACACCTTATTTCCAGTCTGAATTGGTCTAGCTCAACTTCCAGACACTGGATTGTGTTAGAATTTCTCAGCTAGACCGAAGAACCCATTATTAAATATTTTGTTCGGCATGTAGGTACTTGGAGACCTAGCCTTTTCTTTGTTAAGCAAAATAGATAATCCGTATGTGTAGGTAAGTTGATATACAACAGGGATCGGCAACCTTTGGCACTCAGCCCGCCAGGGTAAGCACCCTGGCGGGCCGGACCAGTTTGTTTACCTGCCGCGTCCACAGGTTCGGCCGATGGCGCCTCCCACTGGCCGCGGTTCGCCGCTCCAGGCCAATGGGGGCGGCGGGAAGTGGCGGCCAGCACATCCCTCGGCCCGCGCTGCTTCCCGCAGCTCCCATTGCCCTGGAGCGGCGAACCATAGCAAGTGAACATAACATAAGAACATAAGAATGGCCATACTGGGTCAGACCAAAGGTCCATCTAGCCCAGTATCTGTCTACCGACAGTGGCCAATGCCAGGTGCCCCAGAGGGAGTGAACCTAACAGGCAATGATCAAGTGATCTCTCTCCTGCCATCCATCTCCATCCTCTGACGAACAGAGGCTAGGGACACCATTCTTACCCATCCTGGCTAATAGCCATTTATGGACTTAGCCACCATGAATTTATCCAGTCCCCTTTTAAACATTGTTATAGTCAATCCGCAATCAGCCGAACCTGTGGACGTGGCAGGTAAACAAATCTGCTCGGCCCGCCAGGGTGCTTACCCTGGCGTGCCGCGTGCCAAAGGTTGCCAATCCCTGATATACAATGTACCGGCTTCATAAAACACCACATCAATTTATTTTTAAGTCACCCCCCATTCAGTAATATGAACTGAAATAACGCAAGAAAAGTAGAGATTATAATTGAGCTTTAATTGCTGCAAGTAAAAAAACCAAAACAATCACTAAGAGAGCTATTGGATGGCTCAGGCCACTTTAACCCCATTAAATGTAACACGTTAGTTTATCAGAGCCTTCTAATGCAACAATAAAGCTAACTTTTCTTAATTGCCATTTTGGTTTGAGAAACCTTCCTCCTCTTTACATGCAAGGTGATCTATGCACCAACTAAATCCGACTATTTCTATCACAGCAATACAAGGTTTTTATTATATCATTTACCTTTACCTTAACTTACAAATGTCCATTTTCTCTTTAAATCTTGCTAAAATCTTGGCCTCAGTTTCATCTTATAGCAAAGAGTTCCACAATCTAATTATTACTAGTTTTGAATTTTCCATATTTCAGTTTTATTGAATGGCACATTGTTCTTACCGGTATGTTATGAGATGCAGACAACAGGAGCTCCTGATCTACCTTCTCTAGATCGTTCATTAGTTCATATACTTTATCACGTTCCCCTTTATTAATTTCCTTACTAAAATAAATAATCCCAGTCTTTTCTATCTCTTCATATGAACGTTTTTCCATGCCCCTTACCATTTTCCTTGCTCTTCTCTGAACCCCCTTCAGCTCTGTAATATCCTTTCTGAGACGAAATTCATGAGATTAATTTTTCCCTATTCTGTATTGCAGGTGTCAGTCTTTAAAATGTTTTATCAAAGCTATAGTATTAGTATAACACAACCCTATAAAAAGATCAGCCACACTGTGCAAAGGGATGGTATTTTCTGATAACCATTTTGAACTGGGTGACTGTGCTCCAATGAGGGAAGTGAAATTACCAGTGTGGGGTTATTGTAAATGTGTCCCTCTTTCTCTCCACAGAATCAAATCGCTCAGGATCATGCAGACCAGAGATACTGTGCAATTTGTAGCACAAGACAGGCAGAACATACTACAGTTTTTCAAGTCAGCAATTTGGAACCCTTTCATAGTGAAGTCTGCTTCTTCCTTAACTGAACATCCTGACTCTAATTTAAATATGAAAATTCAAAAATTGTTTCACATTTTACTACATTAAGTTCTCATTCACCAGCAAAGTTCTTAAGTCTATGAATAAGGAACTGTGAGCAGAGTTTCACTGCACTATATCAGAGTTCACAACAAAGAGGCTTTACCATGTATTTTTTTGAGGGGGAAGCTTCAACATAATTTTTTCCCACCATAATAAAGCATTTTATGTCGTGGCAGTACAAAAATCGCAAATAAAGCAAAGCAGGAAACATACACATTTGAATCTCGAGTGGCTGATGGACTTAACGGGGTACAGGATCTTTTGATTTGCTCCTGGCACAATGCCTACAGATGACAATGACGACTACTTGTACATCAGTGAAGGTCTTGGTTTCATGTGAAACTCTCTGTCAGAAGCAGGATATTGAGGTTGACCAAATCGTCTGGAAACTTTTTTTTTAAAACCAGCTATTAAAAAGGTCAAATAATGCAAAAATGAATAAAAAATTAAAGTGACATTGAAAAAAATCAATAATCAGATGCAAGTTTGAACGAAGTGGAGAAACTATTATTTTTATAATCCAATAGTGTCTGTTAGAAACTGTCCAACCATACAAGACAACAATTCTTGCCCCAAAGAGTTTGCAATCTAAGATGACAAAGTACAAAGGGAGAAAAGGGATAACTATATGCAGTCAAAAGGTATTTAAAAATATTAATGTAGATGAGATAGAGTAAGCAGTTACACATTTACATAGCATCCCTTTGAGAAAGTCGGTCTCAGAAACAACTATTGAAAACTGGCATTTTTGATGTACCAGTCAATCTTTCTTGGTCTCCTATGTGGGGACTAGTGAGGGCTCAGATATAAAGGCCACTCAAGCATGCATTTAGAGAGAATTATTCTATTGGAGACAAATAGTGAGGGAGAAGCAAAGCACTTGACACAGTTTACTGAATCCTTCTCACTGCTAGTCTTCGCATTAGAAGGTAAATGCTGACGAGCTATATATGCCTGCACATATAAGTGTCTGAACTGAAAAGCTACACTATTGCTATCTTCAGATCACTACATTACTGATAAGAACTACAGTTAGATTATTTTCTTCATTTGATTGAAACATGAATAAACCCAACAAAACAGGAAATCAATAGCATACCAATAAAAAAGGTAGGGACAAAACCACAACATATATGACAGAAATATTTTAAAGTTTAATAATTTTGTTCTTGTATTGAACCTAAAAGGAAAAAAAAATCACATCTGTGAAGTGTACAAATTCAGGCCCTAGTTCTGCTATGAACTATGAACAGGCCACAACAGGGCAGGACACGTGTCTACCCAAGCCTCACTGAAAGTTCAGGGCTGTGGATTAAACAGGTGGGAAAACTGATTTGATCAAGATGCAATTATGACGGCAAGAATGGCTACAGAGGGTCCCCCTCCACCCTCACCATTGCTTGTCTCATAGTAATGCCATCCACTTTGGGGGAGAGATGATGCATTGGGAGCGAGTCACTATTCATCAGTTTGAGGAGGTTCGAAGCAATTCCCATTATACTCCACACTTTGTGAGAAGTCAGTACATCATATATTTTGTAGCAAGTATTTTCTCACGTGTGCAAGTTGAAGAGACAGGGTTCATCGATCAGCTAACGCTCCCATGGGAGTTTTACAACATCAGAGGGACAGCAAGTTTTATGAACAATGTAAAAAATATCAATTACCTTTTTATGTACTGTAGCACTCTATGTTAACTGGTAAGGATACAGATTTTAATCTCGATAAAGTTATGTTCCATTTCAATTGTTGCCACTTATATTTTTGTGGAAGAATGATTGCTTCTCCACAAGTCTGGAGTGCTGGGGACAGACTGTAAACTAGAATGCCTGGCTCAGCAAGACAGAGTGAACATTTGCTGGATAGCTACAGCTAAACTTAGTATTGGGTGGTTTCACTAAAGTCTAAACAATTCTGTGTACATAAAATAGGCCAAATTATACTCAAGAATCACATTTAGAAACTTAAGTCTGTACCAAACTTTATTCCATTTTTCAATTCCCAGACTTTAATCCAATTTGATTTTTAAGCCTCGTGAAAGGCACTGGAAGTTATGGATATAAACACTGAAGTGTTACTTTCAAATCATAAGTGATACTTTCTTGCAGTACTCAAGCAATTAAGATGAATTCATCCATTTATGCAAGTTATTTGTACATTGGGGGCATATAAGTTACTTTCTGTTCATGTAATAGGCCTCACCCAGTATGCCTCCCTTCTTTATCTATAGCCCCCCTGTTCCTCCAGGAGCAAAAATCCCATTTTAATTTTTATATAAAATTTCACTGCTTTCCCCACCCATTGTCAGGAACTCAGTTGACTCATCTCGGTTGCCTGGCAACTAGGTGGGCCCAGTAAACCCTCACTAAGTGACTGTGGGCAGAAGGGCCAATAGATCATCACTTTAGGCTTGTAGCAACTGCAGCACAGTGGCTGTTCACTGTGTTCCATGCTTACAGCTGTGCTAGACATGCTTCCTAGACCAGCCCTTGCTCCAAACCATACCTGCTCCTGCTCCAACCCTAGTCCCTACCTTTCTCTGAACTCCTGGCTCCAACCATTGGCTTGTTCCTTGACCCCTCCTCTGGTTCTGCTCTCTGATTCTTCTCAGACCTCTAGGCAAGATTCCTGTTCCAACCACTAGGTTGCACTGCTTATACCTCAGTGTGCAACACCAATGAAAGCCTATTGTTTCTTTGTTTTTTAAAGACTAAACTTTGTAAGCCACTTCTAGCCATACTCTGAGATCTAGATATTCCTTCTGCATGTATGTCTTGCAGGAAAGCAATACTTACACTCCAAATAATTTAGAATTTTGTTAGTAGATTATTAAAAAATTTTGTATTACAGGAAAACAATTTAGAATTAACTTGTTCCCACATAATTTCTGTCTTTCCACCTCCCTATTTAAGAGCCACTCATAATCTCTGACATCTTGGGACCTTTTGCCTCTAGATTTTCATTTTCTAAAAGTTGAATCATTCTTTGAAGATTCAGTTTACTAAGATTAGTGGTCTACATAACCTTTAATATATTTCTTAAAATGGTGCTTATGTTTGAAAACTCTTTTGTTCTTGGAATGCCAGTCTCTATTACTGAAGATTAGAGAGACAAGGTGGGTGAGGTAATATCTTTTATCGGACCAACTTCTGTTGGTGAAAGAGACAAGCTTTTGACTTTACACAGAGCTCTTCTTCTGGTCTAGGAAACTTACTCAGGGCAAGTCTACACTACAAAATTAAATTGACGTAAATTACGTCGACGTACAACCACTGCAGTAATAAAATTGATTTTTCATGGCCATGCTATGCTCCTTCTGTTGGTGGGGTGCTACCCACTGATTTAGCAGACTGTGTGGGTCATTGTGGAGCACTGACAGTCCAGAGCCCCGCCGCCCGTGGCTGACAGCCTGGAGCCTCAGCTGTCAGCACTGGGTGGTGAGGCTCTGGGCTGTCAGCACGAGTGACAGGGCTCTGAACTGAGGTGGAGTTATTAAATCAGTGCAGTGGGTGACTCACATTGCCAGGAGCAACATTGTAGTGTAGATGCTTACAGAGTTAGGTCGAGGTAAATTGCTCTGCCTCCAACTTCATTCATCTCCCAGTCCTGCTCTGCCTCCAGGCCAAGCTCCGCCCTCACTCTCCCTCCGCCCCCCAGCCCAGCTCCGACCCTAGCCACAGGTTTACTCTGCCCCCTGCTCTGCCTCCAGCACAGCTCCTCCCCATCCCTAGTTCCACCCCCAGTTCTGCCTTCAGCCCTAGCTCTACTGCTGAGGAAACCTTTGCTGTGCAGTAATGTAGGCGTGTGTGGACAGATTCCATTAGTGGGAGGGGGAGGCGTGACTGAAAAAGTTTGAGCTCCAATGGTGTAGAGCAGGCCTCAGAGTGTCACAGCTAAATATAAGGTGAAACAAATTGTTTAGCATAAGCAGTTAACACATATTTCAAGGGAAATTCAAGGTGAAGTGGCCCGTTAACACCCCTCCAGTCACCAGGAGGGAAGGAAGCGGGGGAGGGAGGTAGTTAGTGGGTTATAGATTGTTGTAATAAGCCATAAATCCAGTGTCTCTATTCAGTCCATGATTTTTAGTGTCATAACTTTGCCTGACATTAAAAATCATGGACTGAATAGAGACACTGGATTTATGGCTTATTACAACAATCTATAACCTACTAATAACCTTAGGATTGTCAGCCCTCCAAAACTGTCCTGGAGTCTCCAGGAATTAAAGAATAATCATTAATTAAAGATTATGTCATGTAATGAAACCTCCAGGAATACATCCAACTAAAATTGGCAACCCTAACAACCCTCCACGGAGGGACAGCCAGAGTCCCACTGCCCCGGGAGGCTGTTAGTGGCCCCCCATGACAGTTAAATTGGTGAAAGCACTCATGGTGCGGATGCACACTGCCGACAAAAGGAGCTAGTGCAGACATGCAAATTTGATTTAATTACTGTGGTGGCTGTACATTGACGTAACTTAAGTCGACTTAATTTTGTAGTATAGACTTGCCCTGAGCAAGTTTCCCAGACCTGAAGAAGAGCTCTGTGTATGCTCAAAAGCTTGTCTCTCTCACCAACAGAAGTTTGTCCAATAAAAGATATTGCCTCACCCACCTTGTCTCTCTAATATCCTGATGGCTATAACACTGCATACTGAAGATTAGATTTAGCTAGCTAGCCACACCTGACAACCTCTTTAATTCCCTCTAAAACCTCAAGCATAGGATACACAAAGCCTTCCATTATAAAAAATAAATTTAATTGTATCATGAGATTTTATCTAGAATTCACCAATGTGATTTCATTTCTCTACCATTCAAATTTTCTCTTGTTCCCGTCTTTAGACTAATCCCATCAGCAGCAACTGTTACTGCTTTTCTCTAGCAAATAATCTGCTCACAGTTCCTGTTGGACTTTTATCATCTGTATCCTTTTTCTCCCTCTCATCCTATCATAGAACAGATTGTATCTCATGCTGTTCTGGATATACAAGAAAATTGGCTTCCACTGCCTCTTGCAGTGTGTTACAGAATCCGGATTTTTCTTTGGATAGTGCACTCAGTTTAGCTGGATAGTGCCATCGTGCTTTTTTCTTTCCGATTCTTCATAATAACTGTATTCTTCTATGAGGTTTCCCTACTCCAACATCAGAAAAGTGCATTACATGGCTGTCCTTACAGGTAATGAACCCCTCACTCTGGCCTATCTCAGAGCTCTTGTTACAAAAAACTTTACTAAAATACTCCTTCACCCTGGAGCAGTTTTCCTAGGATATGCTCTGTCTATCTCAAGTCCAATGTGCTTTTTTTTTTTGGGTGCAAAGTTCTTAGTAACAAGAAGATTAATGTGAACATATTGTTTCCTTTTCCCACTAGCAGCCCAAATCAACCATATCTCTACAAAAACAACGAGGAGTCCCGTGGCACCTTAAAGACTAACAGATTTATTTGGGCATAAGTTTTCGTAGGTAAAAAAAAACAACACTTCTTCGGATGCATCTGAACAATTTGATACTGACAAGGAGCTATTTAGTCTTGCTACTAGACTAAAGTTTATACTTTGAGTATTTATACTTTATAATCTATCTCTTTGAAAAGCGCATAAATCAAGCTACGAATTTTTTTTTCAGATTTAAATCTTTTACTTCATATTGCTAAATCAAACTCCAGGGTTGGTGAGCTTTGGATTTTTTTTTTTTAAATGTCTTTCCATATTTCTTAAGTTTCAAATTTCTTTTTGCTGCTTGTCACAGAACTAGGATATATTGACCTTGTTTTAATATTTATTACTGAAAGATTTACCCTGAAATAAAGTGAAAAAAATCATTCATCTTTTCTCTATTTAATTATTTTTCTTTTCACCCCCATGTCTCACTTTCTTAATGATATCTAGTGATTTTGTACCTCTGCCATCTCTCTGCTATTATGTACCTCATTTTCATTTTGAATGTTTTGATTATTTTTTTAGCCTATGTACCCTCTTCTGATTCATCCCTGTGAAGTTACTGTATCTAGTACTATTTGTGCATTTTTTTAATGCTGCAAATCTAACCCCCCCCCCCGATACCAGCACACCTTTAAATCCTTTACTCAGATCTATCAGCTTATAATGCTGTGAAATCTCACTTTTGCTCCATCAATGACGCCAGCCTGCTTGTCTGCTTCTGTCCCAAGCACCTCCGAATTATCCCCCAAGCATGCCCCTCAAAAATTCATAAAGCTGCCACTCTTTTAAATCACACCTTAAATCTACCTCTTGTTCTTTACTACATCCATTTGGCATTGGTTAGGCAAGTAGCTATGTCAGCTTTTCTACTAAGCTTTTATTTTATTTTTAACTCCTGCTTCCAACTCACCCCTACAGTTTCATCCACCTGTAGAGTCCTTCTTTTGAAGGTAGATTGTGAGCTCCTCGAGTCAGGGACTGCCTCTTTTATAACTTGACTGTACAGTGACTAGCACAATGAGACCCTGATCCTTGATTTGTGTTCCTAGATCAGGGGTGGGCAAACTTTTTGGGGCCACATCAGGGAATAGAAATTGTATGGCGGGCCATGAATGCTCACAAAATTGGGGTTGTGGTGCAAGAGGGGGTGAGGGCTCTGGGGTGGGGCTGGAGATGAGGGGTTTGGGGTGCAGGAGGGTGCTCTGGGCTGGGATCGAGGGGTTTTGGGTGCAGGAGGGTGCTCTGGGCTGGGGCAGGGGGTTGGGGCATGGGGAGAGGCTCGGGGTGCAGGCTCTGAGCAATGCTTACCTCAAGTGGCTCCAGGAAGTAGTGGCATGTCCCTTCTCCAGCTCCTATGCGGAGGCACGGCCAGGCGGCTCTGCACGCTGCCCTGTCCACAGGGACCACCCCTGCAACTCCCATTGGAGCGCCGGAGGAGGCCATTGGAGCCGTAGGAGCCGGAGCGGGGCCAAGCCGCGTGGTGCGGCCCTTGACCCTGCTCCCCAGCAGGAGCTCATGGGCTGGCTTGATCTGGCCCGCGGGCCATAGTTTGACCACCCCTGTCCTAGATGCTACCATAACACACAAAATAATATTCAAATGTCAAAGGATATCTTAACAAGGCAGATTAGTCACAGAGATGGCTGAGTAGAATTTTTAACTTAAGTTTTTACCCAATGCTGATTTTTCTTTGGAAGCAACATGCTGTTTCAAGAGCCTGGATTTCTCTCTCTCTATGCAACAAAAAGCATTAAAACATGAATACATGTTCAAAAGAACAATCAGCACTGACAACTTAATAAAATGGAACAATCTCATTTCTAGTGAAAGGACAAAACAAAATTACTACCAGACATAGAAACATGAAAAGGCATGCTAAGAAAAACACCACAGGATACAGGAAGGAGTACCAGGAAGGTTTGCTAATGCATAAGTGCATGACTGTTGTGTGTCCAGCTTATTCTGATAACCATCAGACATGCTTCCCGGTTTGCACAAGACAACCGCCAAAGGAAAATGATTAATGGGATATGTTTTCTTCTTCTGCTGGTTCAACATATAAGCAGCCTCCAGAGTGCTGTCCGAATAAGCTTGATAAAATAGCCACTACAAAAAAAAAAAATCCCACAATAAGCACACACACGTTTGTTTAAAACCAGAGCTTTAGAAATCTACTTGCGAATGGCCAGTGCACTAGGAAACTTTTTCAAGTTACAGCCATTAAGTCTTCAATTTCTGCAAAATTTATACTTTTATTTTAAAAACATATAGCTGTTATGCTTGTGAAGAAAACCTTCTAATTATGAACCCCCAGTACTATCTTTCTGAGTCAACACACAGCTCCAGTGCCTCCACTGTTTAGATTTCCTAAAAAGCAGCAAAGTGAAACAAACAAGATTAGTCAATTTCATGATTGGTAAACCCTAGGTGTGAAATGGTCAAGAATTTTTACATTTTTATTCCCCTCCTCCCTTCTGAGAACAATAAACAACAGAGGAAGCAACACAAGGGCAGAAGCCCCCAAAACAGGCTATGGAGATGTGTGCAAGTGAGACTCCTTGCTTTGCATGGCAGGCCGTGGGCTGGGGAAGTGAAAAATAGTCGTTACTCCCAAGACTCACTCAGGAAGCTCTGTGGTCCATGTTTTATTGAACGGCCATGAGTGAGGGTAGAAGAAGCAGTGTAGCTTCAATTTAATGAAATTCATATGGTCATTGAGTAGAGTAGGCAAGTGAAGCCTGTAAGCAGGGTCCAAGGACAGCTTCCTAGTAGGAATCCCAGCACACTCCCAGAACTGGTGGGCTGTGGGTAGGCTTCTCCGTGAGACAAATTCTTTATAAGAGACCATATATGTTAGCGCCCAGTAGGTTTTTGTTTTAACCATAAGATATCAATTAGCAAAATTAAGAGAGATCAGTTTACACACAGTATAAGGTAGAAAAACTAGGTTGGGGGGGGGGGGGGTGAAAACAACCTACAAATCTTACTACCTTTGACATTTCACACTAAATCAAAGTTCACATTATGAAAGACATCTCTTTACCTTTTCACAATATAAAAATGTTTTCAATTTTAAGTAATGTCCCTATTTTAAAGGGACTTTTAAAAGAGTCTCTCTGAGGCACCTCTCTAGAGGGGTTTGGGTTCCCTTGCCATGTCCAGTTCCCACTACAGAGTCAGCCCACTTCAGGCCCCAGCCACCTAGTCCTTGCAGTGGGCCCCATCCTTGTGGGCCTTCTGACTTTGTTTATGGGTGGGAAAAAGCTTTTGTTCAAACTCAGAGACCAAGCCCTTCCTGGGGTCAACAAAAAGAGAAAAGGTCAATGGCACCACTTTTCTTGAGGAGTGCCTGTGTAGCAGCTTTACTGGAGTCCTTCCAGCCACCTAGCGAAATCAGTCTATCCCTGCCTCACTGGACTCCTTGTAGAGCTAGTGGTCTCTCTCTCCGAGGTGGGGGATTCCTTCTGCTGCTTCAGAAGCTGCTCCCTTCTCAAGGCTTCCCCTTTGCTGACTGCAGCTTCCTCCTTTTAAAGTCCTCCTCCCTACCACACATGATTGGCAGGAACAGAGGGGCAGGGCTACCTTAGCACACAGAGACTCCCTAGCCCCTTCTTCGTCCATGTGGGGTTTACACACCCTGTCACTGCCCTACTCTGTTTTTTAACAAGAAGTTCATGATTGCCCTGTTAAAACTATTATACATATACAACATGCAAGAAATAAAACAAATATTGTGCATAGTGTGAAGGTTACAAAAACTGAGCGTGAAAGGCATTTTAACTAACCTGGAAAGTTGAACAGATGCTCCCTTCAGTTTTCCAGTAACCCAAAACTGGAAATGTTGTGTCACATAGATTATGATTGCAGGGAAGACAAACCGACAACGGCTATTACAAAATGTCACGCTGCAAATTAATTTAGCTTTCCAGGTATTGACAAAAAGTTATGATTTTTCTTCAGTTAATATTCAAACATTTTGAGGATGTCAGGCTGTCTGTCACTCTATCTTAAAATTAGCGTTCTAGAAATGAGAGAAATGCTTCTGAGCTTAAGTCTTCTGGAGACATCTTTTAAATAACCAGCATATGCTTTATGAGTTAAACTAGAGCGTACTCTACTCTACTAGATAGTAACATATAATCACATGTGCCTTCCTTTTCAGAGTTAAATTCATTTTCTACCAGACATAGGATGAGTTACCTTCAACTAATCCACAGACACTTATACATCAAGAATCAATGAATGTGCAAGACACAGCTGCCTTCTCTACAGCAGAACTAATAAAATGTCATGCTTGCCTAGTCTTTAATGACACCCTTATCTCTTCACTTAAAATTTACAGAAAGTGCGTGTAACAGAATTCCACAACTCATACTAAACACAGTGTACATGAAATGTGGTGAGTAAAGATTATTCATGCAATTATGAAGTGGCAAATAACAGACAGAACACAGTTTAAATAACAGATATTAACTTCTGTAAAAGCTAAATCAGAAAAATTGCTCAGATGCTTCTATTACGTTATGTCTAGGTCTCTAGTGTCTAATGTAGAGCAGAGCTGATGTGTGTTCCAGAAGATGCTTTCCAGACGTAAACCCAGCATATCTAACAGCTATATTTTTAGACTTTGATTCAGTTGAGTAGAGCACGTCAATATCTCTTGCAGCCCAAAAGTGGCTCACCAAAAATTAAGATATTAAAATACTATAAAAATGAAGAGAATAAAAACAGAGGAGAAATCTTGTCTAATCTACAACTTCTAATAAATTATTATTCCCATTATTTGCAAAGTAACACTGCTAAGAGAGAGACTGATATTTCAGTCAACCATCACAATGGGGCTACCAGTCTCAGCAGAAAGGCCAGTGATTGAATGGGCATGGAATCTAATCACTAGAGACAGTCCATGCAGTTAGACCAGAGACATTACTTGGAGAAACACATACTGCTAGGGCCTATGCTACGGCAATCTGGTCATGGAGAGAAAATTTCATTTGCCATTGCTGTCAATCAGCATATTTCACACACAAGATAAATGATAAATTAAAAAGAAATTAACAAAAGATTTCCCCATCAACCTAACAATGGCACAGTAGTGTGACAGCTCACGTAATAATATAGACCTATTTCTTCCGTGAAACCTACAAAAACGTTAGCTAGTTAATAATAGTTGAGTAGGAGGGCAGCTGGAGGTCATTTTGTTTATTGCAGACATATATGGTAGTTCCAATGTGTGTGTCAACCACTACATTACTCTGCTTTATCTCCTCTCTCCACCCTCTGTCTATCACTTATCTTTCAGAAGGTAAGATCTTTGTGACCAGTGCTGTCTTATGTGTTTGCCTAGCAAACTGTTGAGAGCTACCCTACTGTAAATAACTAAATAATCATAATAATAAAACGTTGTGAGAGAAAGGAACAGGGAGAGAAACAGGCAGAGGGACTGAGCACACCTCTTCATTGGAGCATTCGCTCACAGAAATGTAAACACTCTGATAAACCTCAACCCTAATGAGGGTTTTGTTTGGTTCAATTTGTTTGGTTTTCTGTAAGACATGTAAGCTACAAGAGAAATTTCTTGCTCAATAATCTGAAAACTAACATGACTTGTGGTGAGCTTTATGGCACACAATATCCCCACAGGCTTAAAAAGAGTGTCAACATATTTTAGAAAACATGACCATCAACAGGTAAAGAAAGGTCTGTGTTAACATATTTAGAAACCATTTAGGGCTAGCAAATGGTGACAGGACAACGCTTATGGAGAGGACTTTTAGACTGTAAGATCTTTGGGGCAAGGAATGTCTTTATATTTGCATCTTGTACAGTACTCTGCACCATTGTCAGTATTTAGTTGTGTGGTGGTGCGTTTAATCCAGTATTACTTCTCCGTCTGTAGAAATGGCATGAATATGAAGCCTCAAGACCTACACCATTAGGAGAGTCAAAACATAGGACTTAATCCTGCATCAGCTTCAACAGATCTATATGGATGAGTAAGTGTTGTAAAATAGACTCCCAAATGCAGTAGTTTCCAGGAGGAAGGATTCATTTCTATAAATCAGTTATGCTACCTGTAACAGATATGGTAATTTCCTGCAATATCCTTGGGAGACCTTATTGAAATAAGTTTAAGTATCTTTGGTGTTCATTGTATTGTTTTATGAATTATTGTGGGCTGGGATTGCATGTGGGGAACTTCAAAGGACTATATAGAACGATGTGCCAGATGAGCATGGACTTTTGGGACAAACAGTGTCAAGTGGTTTGCCTGGGGAATCTGAAAGCAAATTCCCCCACTTCCAATTATGCAAAACCACAGCCTTTTCAAGTTACACCCTGAGGAGGGGACCATTAGCTGCTCAATACCTGTTCCTGCAGCCTCAAGTTCGTAGGCCCAAGCTGTATACAGTAACTCCTCGCTTAACATTGTAGTTATGTTCCTGAAAAATGCTACTTTAAGCGAAACAATGTTAAGATAATCCAATTTCCCCATAAGAATTAATGTAAATAGGGCGGATTAGGTTCCAGGGAATTTTTTTTCACCAGACAAAAGACTATATAAATAAATATACACACACACACACACATATACACAGTATACGTTTTAAACAAACAATTTAATACCGTACACAGCAATGAAGATTGTGAAGCTTGGTTGAGGTGGTGAAGTCAGAGGGTAGAAGAGGGTGGGATATTTCCCAGGGAATGCCCTACTGCTAAATGAACTAGCACTCGGCTGGGCCCTCAAGGGTTAACACATTGTTGTTAATGTAGCCTCACACTATACAAGGCAGCAGGAATGGAGGGAGGTGAAACAGCATGGCAGAGAGAGACAGAGAGACACACCGTGTGTGTGAGAGAGAGATGCGCATTGCCCCTTTAAGTACGCTGACCCCACTCTAAGTATAGTGCCTTTTTAAGTAGATCAGCAAGTTAAGACAGCAGCTGCTATCAGCAAGCTCCCTCCATCCTGAGCCCTGTTGTGTTCATCCCCCCGTGGAGATGGGGTAAAGGAGCGGGGGGCAGGAGCAGGGGGACACCCTGACATTAGCACCCCTCTTCCCCCCTCCCCTTGCACAGCAAGCAGGAGGTTCCCGGGAGCAGCTCCAAGGCAGAGGGCAGGAGCAGCACATGGCAGTGGAGGGAGGGACAGCTGAACTGTCTGGCAATTGATAGCCTGCTGGGTGGCTGCCACACAGGGAACCTAGGGGAGCGGGGAGCTGATGCGGAGGGGGGGCTGCCGGTCCACCCTGGTTCCAAGCCCCACCAGCTAGCTCTAACAGGCTGCTCTTTCTGAAAGCAGTGGACAAAGCAGGCGGCTGCCAAACAACATTATAAGGAAGCATTGCGCAACTTTAAATGAGCTTGTTCCCTAGTAGATCAGCAGCGTAACAACAAAACAACATTAACCGGGACGACTTTAAGTTAGGAGTTACTGTAGAGGAAAAACTAAACTAGTCACTTGGGGGCCAGTTCTGAGCTAAGGCTGCTATGAACTAGAGACCATAAAAAAACTCTTCTGTGGGGTTAGGAGGACTGACTCCCACCATAACCCTTGTTGGAGTTAGGGTGTGATCTCTGATAAGCTCATTAGCATGCATGTAGGTTCTTTTATTGTTCTTAATATATTCTCTTTGTATCGCTTTCACCTTAAAAATGAATGTGCTTGCTTATAAAGGGCTGTATGGTAACATAACTACTGGCAATTACGGCTGTTCATAATCTTCAAAGAGAAAGCAAAGAACAGACACTGGCCTGCTTAGGCAAGCCTGGCTTGCTGGGGATTATCAGTGTAGGCAGGGAATTGTGCAGCCTGGAAAAACCCTGTTCAGGAGGCAGAGAGAGACATGGGTGAAGAGCCAGGAGCCTAGATTGGGTGCCCTACAAGCCCAATTAAGGATCAAGGCCCATTTGTGCTAGGCACTATGCATGCATGCGTGCGCACACACACACCCCCCTTCTCCTCCTGATCTAAGGAAACAAAAAAAGTTTTACATCTTTGTTTTTAGATTGAAACAGCTCATTCTTTTACTGTAATTACGGTTTTCATCTTTTCAAAACAGAGAAAGGTTTATGAAACTAACTTAGAAGAGGAAGGTACATATTTTGCATGAGATAAAAAAATATGTAGTAAGTAAAATAAAAAAGAAGATTCCATGTTCATCCTATCTGCTAAGGGGTGAGAAACATCCCTCTGCACTCCTGTAATCTTGCTATGGGCTATATGGTGCTGTGTGATACTTGCCAGAGTAGCTGACTCATCCCTCAATTCACAACCTTTTGAGTTCTGTCAGGCAGAGTTCAGAAATGGTCTATATTCCCCGCACAAAATGCTCACTGGCAGTGATGTAGTGCTAAATTTTATAGTGCAGGAGCCCTGCAGAAATGAGCTCAAAATTGTAAACCTGTCACATATGAGATGGATTTTGGAGACTATCTTGTGTTTGACGTCACCATAAGATACAGTCCCCATATTCAAAACTTAACATTTTACCAGTAAATTTTATCTAATTGAAAACCTGCACAAGAGCAATTATGAGAGTTCCCACATTACTAATAAACACACATATCATAGTAACACAAAACAGGTAATTCAGCTTTTATATGCCAACTTTAAGTAGTAGTAAGGCACATCCAAAACACACACAGTCAAAACACCCAAGATCTTGACTTATCATACGGATTTTGATACTGTCTCGCATGACCGTCTCAAACAAACTAGAGAAATATAGCCTAGATGATCCTACTATGAAGTGGGTGCAAAACTGGTTTGAAAAGCATACTCGGAGTAATTATCAATTATTCATAATCGAGCTGGAAGGGCATATCGAGTGGGGTCCTGCACGGATCTGTCATGGGTCCAGTTCTATTCAATATCTTCATAAATGATTTGGATAATGGCATAGAGAGTACACTTATAAAGTTTGTAGACGATACCAAGATGGGAGGGGCTGCAAATGCTCTGGAGGACAGAATTAGAATTCAAAATGATTTGACAAACTGGAGAAATGGTCTGAAATAAATAGGATTAAATCAATAAGGGCAAATGCAAAGTACTACACTTAGGAAGGCACAATCAATTGCACAAATACACAATGGGAAATGACTGCCTAGGAAAGAGTACTGCAAAAAAGGAACTGGCAGCTATAGTGGATCACTAACTAAATATGAGTCAACAATGTAACACTTGCAAAAAATAGCAAAAATCATTCTGGAATGTATTAGAAGGATTGTTGTAAGCAAGACATGAGAAGTAATTCTTCCACTCTAGTCAGCACTGATAAGGCCTCAACTGGAGTATTGTGTCCAGTTCTGGGCACCACACTTTGGGAAAGATGTGGACAATTTGGAGAAAGTCCAGAGGAGAGCAAAAAAATGATTGGTGGTCTAGCAAATTTAACCTACAATAAAAGATTGAAAAAAATGGGTTCCTTTAGTCTGGAGGGAAAAAAACATGACAACAATCTTCAAGTACATAAAACATCATAAAGAAGAGGATGATAAATTGTTCTCCTTAACCACTGCGGACAGGACAAGAAGTAATGGACTCAAATTTCAGATAGGGAGATTTAGGTTAGACATTAGCAAAAACTTCCTAACGTAAGGGTAGCTAAGCACTGGAACAAATGATCTACAGAGGTTGTGGAATCTCTGTCATTGAAGGTTTTTAAGAACAGGTTAGAAAAATACCTGTCAGGGATAGTCTAGGCTAGATAATACTTAATCCTGCCTAAGTGCATGGGACTGGACTAGATGACCTATCAAGGTCTCTTCCAGTCCGATAATTCTATGATTGTGTTACTCCAGTATCAAATTGGTGTAACTCTACTGGAACTAAATTAATGGCTGTAAAACGGGAGTGCTGAAATGGGGAATCAAGCCCCAAATATTTGTACCTGAACCCACAGTTTTTCCCAGGGAAAAACTTGCAATTTGAGCACAAATGGCACTTGGTTGGCATTCATGAATCATGCGTGTGGGCCTCAAATGCAACCAAGTGTTTTCACAAATATACTGACCACTCTTGAAAATGTAGTCACTGTGTAACAGAAACCAAACACAAGGATCCATACTGCATGGCAACCAACCAACCATTAATTCCTCAGCATTTCTCAAAGATCATACCACCTCGTCCATCACTATGCAAGTCAGGCTCTTATGGTATGTCTACTTCTATGCCATAGAAACGTTACTTTAGATTAAAAAACAGCCCTCACTAATATCTGTAACATCTTCTAATTACCTCTAAGATACACAAACTACTTGGATGGGGTTTCATCCTACCCCATATGGGGCAAAATTCACTGCTATGCTCCAGCCACTTTGGGCCACTCCATAAACCCAAATTAAGTGGCTGATCAGACCAGGCTGACAATGGTTTTCGATTGTCAAAATGTTGCGTAGGAGCTAGAGTGCCCCAGTGAATCTAGTCTAGTTAGGAGAAACACATTCTAACAGGGTAAAAAAGAGATTAATTCTGATCAGGGACTGCTCCACATCCACTCCCCACTACCCTCCCCCTAGCCTCCTCACCACCCCCAGGGCAAGACACCCGCTCTCCGTCCCCTGCAACTCTCTCCCACCCTCCAGAGCTCGGGACCACTGCAACCCTTCCCCAGGAGCTGCTCAGCTCAACCACAATGGGATCCAGGCACCCCCTGCACTCTCCTCACCCAGCCCATCTGAGCCCACACGCCCCACGTGGCCCCAAGGGTGGCAGTACAGGTCTGTCTCATCTTACGCTGGGGTTACGTTCCGCGGTCAGCGCGTAAAGCGAAAATCGTGTATAGTCAAAATTACATTGAGTGTAATGGCTGGCGGAATCGCCCGCACTACAGAAACAGTATTTAAATTGTAATTTTTCTCCTTTTTTTTTGTTTTTTTCTTGTTTTTGCCAACCGCGTAAAGCTGAAATCGCACATGTTAAATGCGCCTAAGATGCGACAGACCTGTATCACGTATGAACGATGTCATTTTGCAGAGTGCATCACTCCGCCCCCACCAGCATCAGTTTGCACGCAAAATAGCATCCTCTGTGCAGCGTGATCTCACACACACCATGTGCAAGGTCACACAGGTGGGGGCAGGGACAACCGACGGCCCATGTCCTGTATTCTGGGCGTGCATCAGTGCTACCTTAATAACCCTTCTCAATTTTGAACACTATGGCTCTTACCTCAGTTCTTTAAGGTGACTAGATAGCATGATAAAGGTTTCACTACCAAAAATGTCCATCTTTAAACACCTTCACTGGCTTCCATGCCAGAGGCTTTGTTCTCTATGAACTGCGTTCCTAATTTCCTTTTTTCAATTTCCCTCAATTTTCAAATTAACTGCCACTCCCTTTTTGTAATCCTGTACTATACAACTTGTTACCTAGGAAACAGTTCCTTGTTTAAGAAGGACCTGTAACTAGTTTGCTTCTTTGAGATCTATTTTCTCTTCCCAGAACTTTCCTGCATAGTCTCATCTCACCTATTTTTAAACAGCATTTTTGTCCTCATGTAGTTTTTATCAGTCCAGCTTTTGCTCTCTTAGGGCTTTATCCAAAGATCACTGAATTCAATGAAAAGAAACACCTTCCTCCACAAATTTTCTTCAGTGGGCTTTGGTTTAGGCTTTTAGCCTCCTCTAGCACATATAAGGTTCCTGACCAGCTATTTCTGATGTTCCCCTTTCTCTCTTGTAACCTTTAAGAACCACCTCAGAGCTCTACAGCCATTAAATTCCCAATATACAGTATAACTTAAGAATGCCCCATATCCACCCACTATTTCTTAAGTCCTGCAGCCATTCAGAACACTGAATGCAGTGAAGCTGCAGAATGCACACTCACAAGAATGGAAATAGCATAGTGGTAGCACTGCTCAGTCATTATATATCCACTCTACATCCCACTTGTTGGATTGTCAGATGTTTTCACTAGTATGCCCTTGTCTACACAGGTCACAGCAGCATGTGGTGTAGGTGTAGCCACATTCTGCAATAAACGTCCACACTGTGGTGCATAGCTACATGCGGTAGTGAAAGGCTCTGATGTGGGGAGGCAGCGGGGAAAGGCTCTGGCAGAATTTCCCTGTTGACTCCCCACTGTCAGAGCCTTTCCCTGTTGCTGGAGTCTTTCACTGCAGTCAGGAAAGGCTCCAACAGCGGACACTACACTGCTAAAAACAGCAGTCTAGATGGGGGGGGGGGCACTGTTTGGATATGTAGAGAGTCAACTCTTTATTCACCTAAGAGGGCCTCATTATTTTCACCAGTGCTAGGGGGTGTGCAGCATCTGTACTCTACATGCTGCCGTAAATGCAGACATGTTGGGGTTCTCCTGAGACCTCTTCCACTCAGTTCTCCAAGAACTCAGTTTGACTCCAAGCTTGTCCCTCAGGTTCCTTTATTTGGCATACAGCAAAGCTATGCTAAGTTGATCAGACTCAAGCATAGGGCGTACCACACATCCAAAGTTACACAGGAAAACTTATCTGTATATACAATTTTACTAGCACCAATAACACATGCACTCTTCGCTACACATTGCATCATACACTTCATGATTGGCTTGGTTACTTTTCAGGAACCAATCCATGAACAGCATTTGTTGTTCCAGGTATATCTTGTCCATTGATCCTAATACCAAGATGTTCTTGCTTATCTTAGCTAGCACAGACATCCTGACTCAACACACTGCTTATTAAGTCCCTTTTTACAACTCAACCTTCCAGTCATCTTCCCAATCATGCCCACTAAGAAATTAGGTCTTATTTATGTCAGGTTACGAATGCCCAGCCAGGCCTACAAGACATAGCTTATGTTGTGTGAATGGTCAGAACTAATTTAAGCTCTGAGCACACCTTTGTCTAACATATTGTTAATTGCAGTGCAAGTTACACTGTTGCTGTTTTCAGGAGCAGACGATCACAGTAAACATTTTAATAGCTCATTAAGGAGCTTTGTGGAAACCTGTGAGTTGTCAGTTGCTGGAAATAAATATTACTGACATCTGTTCATTTTTGACTTTATGATTGAAAGTGACATCTTATTTCCAACCACTGTAATTAAATTATAATTCAGAGAATACAGTAGTGCCAACAGGCACCAATCAAATTGTGCTAGGGACTGTACAAACACATAATAGCAGACAGCCCCTACCTAAAGGACTTACAATCTAAGTAGACAAGAGCCAAAGGAGAGAGGAGGATTATTATATCCCCATATTACAGATGGAGAACTGAGACAGAGCTATTAAGTGATATGCCCAAATTCATACAGGAAGTCTGCAGCAGTGCCTGAGAATTAAATCCAGATCTCCTGCCGCCCCCTCTCCCCCCTCCAGTCCAATACAGTCTTTTAAACACAAGACCATTCTTCTTCTTTAAAGAGAAAGCACCTTTCCAAAGAAATAATGAAAAACCTTTAAAAAAAGTTTTTCCTTATCATTTTTATTTTGTAGCTGTGTATCAAACACTTGATAATAGTGGTATTTTCTCATTTAAATAAGTGTTTCTAATATGGACGGACTCAAAGTAAAGACACTTGGAATTATTACATTTTCTGTCAGTCACCAAAGCTAGCAAAACAATCATGAAATGACACAGCTACAGATGATATCCGATTCAATTTTTTAAACAGTATTTTAATTTCTCAATTTTTGGCAAACCATCATGGCACCAAAGAAGGCAACAATGGAGCATCACAATTATCCATGCAAACAAAAAGTGCACCCAAACCTTATTCCATTATAAGATAATCAACTTAAAGACCAGAAGCAAACTAAGGATAGCACACTATAGGGTTTGTACTGGCTTTGTCTCCTCCGGCATCCACACACGCTAGTGTGACACAGGGGCTGAGGTGATATTCCAACATTTATTCCAGGTGACTGCTTTTCAAACTCTGTCTGCTGTGCCTACAATGTAGGCATGTGTACACTAGTACATACTGAGAGAGAGATGGGGAACTGCTCATGCGTGTAACTCAGGGGTAGGCAACCTATGGCACGTGTGCCGAAGGCGGCACGCGAGCTGAATTTCAGTGGCACTCACACTGCCCGGGTCCCGGCCACCGGTCTGGGGGGCTCTGCATTTTAATTTAATTTTAAATGAAGCTTCTTAAACATTTTAAAAACCTTATTTGCTTTACATACAACAATAGTTTAGTTATATATTATAGACTTATAGAAAGAGACCTTCTAAAAACGTTAAAATGTATTACTGGCACGCGAAACCTTAAATTAGAGTGAATAAATGAAGACTTGGCACACCACTTCTGAAAGGTTGCCGACCCCTGGTGTAACTCTTTCCTTTCTTAGCAAATACAGCCTTAATGTACAAATGACATATTATAGCCATTGCTGTTATACTAACATTTCCATTATGATCCTTGTTTCCAGAGATTCCATTTCGTGACTGTACTTGTCCTCATAGCAAGATAAGTTTCACTTAAATTTCTGAGGCAAGTTCCTCACCCTCTGTTTCAGACCCTTTTCAGTGGGTAAATAAGCCAGAGCAGCTTAAAGAGGCCCGAAAAGTCTACAGTTGGGGGAGGATTCCCCTGGCACTGTGGATGACAGCAACAAAGCTAACACCCAAAGATGCCATCACAAGACCAGGTGTGCGGCAAATGCCGGGGTAGGTCCACAACACACACAGTGTTATGGAGATTCCTAGTGGTCCCACAGCCCAGGGAGGCTGCCATGACTCAGACAGGCCCCTAGGACTCTCTCAGTTATGCCAGGAACCTCTGCAGTCCAGGACTGGGAGGGCACAAAGGTAGCTCAATGCCACATTATCCCCTCCCTTGGGAAGGAAGTTCCGTGCTGGGCCTTTTATTTAGTAATAGTGGAAAGCACCAAAGTGCATTAAATTTACTGGGCCTTGTACCCCTTATTGGCAGACACAGCATAAACGTACCGGGCATAGCTGAAAGTTGCCCCTATGGCTTTTGGGGGTGGGGGTGGGGGGGAAGGAAAGGCAAGGCAAGATAGTCACTCAAATCTCTATAATTTTTAACATATGAAAATTGACCACCATTAATCACACAGCTTGTCTGTGGAATCTTACATAAAAGCTGTTCATATTTATTAATTTCATTCAGGAAAGTTATTAGCTTAAGAGTGTCCAATTACTCTGGTAATTGGAGTTTTGTCAGTTCTGAAGATCATCATTGATTAAAGAGGTGCATTGTGAAAATGTATCACATTATTTATTGAAGAGGCTAAACAGATCATATTTTCTTTTTTCTTCCTTTACTGCCCCCTACCATCTGCTGTTTTTCAATTTGAATTGTTAACCTCCTATAAAATAAAAAACAACAACATTTTGGGATTGACAAAACCAAATCCTAATTAAAAATCTCTTAATACAGGTTAAATATAGAGAAAGCTGGTTATTGTGCTCTTCTTCAGCAAAGAGAATATAATTACTGGATTTTTAATTGTTTGAATAAATCAGTCAGGTAGAGAAGGAAATAAATGCTAATAAAAACCTGCAACTCTATACACTGTGCGAAACAGAGTCCTCTATACTGATGAGATCCAATTTGGTTAATACTGATTTAAGACAATCTGCCACAAAAAAATAATAATTATTTCAGAACTCAGGAAAAGAAAAAGTAGCTATTTTCATACTCATTTCCTCTTCATTCCAAGGAACTGTTGATGGCATTTTTGCTAGTGCAGTGGCTAAGAGAAATTTCTTTATATGGTATTGTGATGGGCGCACTCACTCTGCACTGGACTAGGAGGGGTTAACCCTACATTGTGGGCTGAGGAAGCCACGCCCCCTCAACTCTACTGAACATGCTCCAAATGTGCCAGTATAAAAGGGAGCAGCTCAGGTCAGTTGGGCCTGACTGTCGGAGAGGAAGGATGCATACTGCAGGTTCCAGCCAAGGATCAGCTGAAGCCAGAGGCCATGGGAGCCAGAGATGCCGCAACCCAGACTGACATCAGGCTAGCCACAGAGGCCCTGCAGTGTCCAGAGTTGCCAGGGACAGCGCAGCCTGGGGAACCCAGAGGCAGCTGAGACGCCCAGACTGCAGCAGTGAGAAACATGGTAAGAAGCATCCCAGGGGAAACAAATAGTGGCCTGGTTGGTGAACTGGAGTATTGAGTCAGCATGTTTTGGTTGGACCCCCCTACTGACTCAGTGACATGCGCTCCTGCCACTACCAGGGCTCTGGGCTGGGTCCCGATGGAGAGGGAGGGCCCGGGCTGCCACTATCACCCTTTCTGGGTGTGGTGGCTCCCTACCCCAACTGAGGCCACTGGGCCGTACTGCCCTGCGAACGGGGGTGAATCCATTGACTGGGGCCACTGGGCCGTACTGCCCTGCGAACGGGGGTGAATCCATGGACTTTGATCACTAGCCCTTACTGCCATGCAAACTGAGGCAGTTCTAATTGACTTCAGCCACGAGGCCCTACTGTCCTGCTAAGAGGGGCAAACCTATTGACTCTGGCCCTGTGCCACCCTGCCCTGCTAAGAGGAGTCGATAGAGTGACTTTGGTCCCCAGGTCTTGTGGCCCCACTGAGCAGTGCTAATACATTGACTTTGACCATTAGACCTCATTGACCCGCTAATAGAGGTGAGTATATTGACTCTGGTTACGGAGACAGACACAGCTGACTTACACCCTGCACCTACACCCTAAGGGAGATGGGGTGCACTAGCCCCACACTAGATGGGGTCCCCCCAATCCTGTCACAGGTATAAATTGAATAAAAGAACAACTGAGTACGTCTTTTTTGGGAAGTTGAATTTTTTTCAAGAAGCTACATTCTCCAAGTTGTCATTCATATTTGGCTCATTTAAGGCTCCCACAGATCTTAGGCTAGGAGCTATCTGGGGGAAAAAAGACAGACTGAGTTGTTGTTTTGTACAATGCCTTTACAATTAGATCCCTGACAGGGGTCCTGAGGTACTAACACAGGGATCGGCAACCTCTGGCCCACAGTCCACCAGGGTAAGCCCCCTGGTGGGCCGGGCTGGGTTGTTTACCTGCCGCGCCCACAGGTTCGCAATGGGGGCCTGCCACACCGCTTCCCGCAGCCCCCATAGGCCTAGAGCGGCAAACTGTGGCCAGTGGGAGCTGCGATCAGCCGAACCTGCGGACGCAGCAGGTAAACAAACCACCCTGGCCAGCCAGCGGATTTCCCTGATGGGCCGCATACCAAAGGTTGCCGATCCCTGTATTAACGTACCAGAAATGAAGAATAATCAGTACAACCTCTACTTTTACATATTATTCCTAGTTTTATTAATTAAGATAGCCTTGGATACTTCACCTACCCAGCCAATCACACTGGAATAGATACTGAATGATTATATAATAAGCAAGCAGTTACAAAGGAGTTGCAAATGGCATGCCTCACTGTAATAAAATTGTGCATGCAAGAAATTAGCCATTAATATTTTTGAGATACTACTTTGAAGGAAACTAAACTATAACATGATTTGTTATAAACCCTACAAGAAAGTGATTACAATAGTTGAAGTATATTAAATATGAAGAAATAAGTTAAACAAACCTGCAATCACAACAGACTGATGTTCTGTAGATAAGGACACTGAATCCATGACTCATTTGAATTTGTGGTTGTATTTGTTGTTTCCACCCCCAGCCCCCAGATTTTCTGCAGGATTTTCCCTTGCAGAGTTGTCTCACAGGTTTAGAAAAAAAAACAATGCTGCAGAGAGAAGACATGCCTTGAATTTACCCCTGCCTCAACTTCCACTTAAGCAGCCATGCCTGCTCCACCCAGATGGCAGCATGTCACCTTTCGCCAGGTTTTTTGCCCATTTCAGTTGCAAAGGAATATTTTCATCAGAGATGTTTAAGGAACTGAGAATGTCAGTCACGGCATCTGTGAATTTTTGTTTTTATTCACAAAATAAGTATTCTCTTTTACCTCACTGTGGCACCCCAAAATAATCTGTAATGGGAAACTTTTCCAAAATCATTTCAACGTACAATGAATCAACACAACGTATTCCTAAAAAAATCAATGCCTATGGGTTATCTTCTCTGAATCATACATTTTGGAAAGATTTCTCAAGTTAGGTCCTAATGAAAGCTAAGTTTTGCCACTTTGTGAAGAGAAGATTTCTCTAACTGTGGGGGTTTACATATGACATGTTTTACCAAAGTGTCTGTACAAACTACAATCCATGATTTTGTCACTCAGGCCTCAAATTCTAACATGCTGACTAAACTTCATGATATTTCTTCAACCATTTGTGAAGAACTCAGGACATGGAGGCTGCATTTATCATCAAGTCCAAAGAAACAGTGACAGCACTACAATTAGCTTTAGAAGGCGCTCAGTATACCAAAAGAAAAACAAACCCACTGGTGATGATCATATCTCCTGACTACCGGAACATCTACTGCTGAAACAAAATTGTCACACATGGCACAAAAATGTGAGTATTTCCTGTCATAGGAAAGAGAGGAAAAGCCAGCATAATTGTTCACCACATTGGACACCACTGTGAATAAAAATGAATTAAGGTAACTTTAATTATATTTAAAACAGGTTTTGTAGACATTAATCATAGATTAGAATCAGTTCTTGGTATTTCTGTAGTGTGCCATAAAAGCAAAGACAGAAAATTCTTTATCTCACAGCTTGACATATTGTATTTCAACTTTAGCACTTGATTTCTTTAGTTTCAAATAATTATTCTTTACCACATGGCATAACTTCTAGATTCTCAACTCTAAAAAGTTATTTAGAAAGCAAATATTCAAAGAAGAGTTAAAATTGTCTATGTAAACATATTTGCAACTAAGTTTGTAAACTGTAAAATGTCAAGTAGTACATGCAGGGTTGTAAACAAAGTGATCTATAAACTTGTTTAATACGAATTACTTTGGGAATCATATCTTTCTCATACCTTAAAGGCTATTTACAAAATCTTATGTTCACTACAGACTAACATCTACCAATACTCCTTTTCAGACCCTTGCCATTCAGTATTCCAACTTGAAGGGTATAGATAAAAAGGTGAAATTCCGTCCTCATTGAAGTCAGTGGAAGTTTTGTCATCGACTTCAATGAGGTCAGAATGTCATCCATTGTTTATTCTAAAATTTAGTTTGTTACACAAAGAAAAATCCCCAAAGATTATGGAGGTCACTTGAAATAATATTCTCTAACCTCTCTAATTCTCTAATCCTCCTAGATTTTTCTGTTACACTTTTGTCTTTGGGGCTGGGAATGCTGTTAGAATGATTTAAAATTCTGAATATGAAGTCTAAAGACATTTCTGAAACTTAAGATTTTATAAATAGATGAGAAGCACAAATATTGCAAAAGAACTGGTGGATCTGCTGGATCACCAGGGGTTAAAAGGAGAAATTGAAGAAGATAAGAATGTTGCTGAGAAGCTAACTTTTTTTTTTTCCCAATCAGTCTTCACCACCAAGCATGTTGGGGAAGATATTTACCTCTGACCTGCTTTTTTTCCTGGTAATAAAGATGAGCTACTCAGAGAGTGAGGTGCCAGAAGGAGATTCTGGAGCAAGGATAATTTAAAAAGCAATAAGTCAACTAACCCAGATGGTTTACAGCCAAGAGTCCTGAAGGAGCTTAAGCATGAAGTGACTGTGATGATAAAAATATGCAAATTATCTCATTAAAACAGCCACTGATTCAGAGGACAGCAAATGTTGAGTGTGTTTATTTTTTTTATATAAAATTTCAAACTTTATTAAAGCAAAGTTACAGTAAAGTAAAACATTAACATACTACATTGTACATTACTTACTCAGGGATCAGGATAATATTCAAAGAAGCAGGCTAGAGATTCTGCTTAGCTGGCTGGGAAGTCCCCCTCCTCTGAATGTTGTATATTTTTAATATATAGATACTTTAATAAATATAGGCTCGATCCTGCTGGCACTGAAAGGGTAGTTCTATTACAACTCAGAGTGGAAAAGCACTACATTCAATAAGTGCAGGAACATGCCTTACAATAGTACAATATTAGGGTTTTGTTAAGACATGTGCTTGCACTTTAAAGTGTTCAACCCCTTCTGGGATAACAGAATCTGTTAGTCCAAGTCTAACACAACATCAAAACAAGAGAGTCCTTGGGTCCTGCTGGGGTCAGACTTCAGCCCTCTTCCTTATAGGTGGGCTCCCACTGTCTAACCACAAGCTCCTGGTCTCCAATTAAACAACCATCTGGGTCAGGTCTCCCCTCCTTCCAAAGGCGTCTGGCAGGCTGTGGTCTTCTGCCAGTTCCTTCCTCAAGCCTGGCTTCTTGCCACACGTTGGAGCAGCCCATCTGTTCTCCTCCTCAGCCAGCCTTCAACTGCCGGGCTTTCCTCCTTTGGTCCTATAACCACCCTGCCCTAGTGGGGTAGGGCGAGGCTAACTGAACAGAGCTGACTGGCCCAAGGCATGCTGGCCCTTTAAAGGGGCAGACTGTCCTTCTACAATGACCAATTGCCACCCACCTCTCTATCTAACCTTTATCACCTCCTTAATTGTGTGTACACATCACAGCAGAGGGAGGTTTTAGAGGAATTTCAATGAGAAGGCAGCAGTAGTAGTCTTGCTGGTCAGCTCAAGTAGAGCATACTACGGGGCACAAGCAGCAGTGATGAAGTGGAAGGATTGGAGGAGCAATACAATTAGAGACAAGGCTGCATAAGAAGGGAAGGAGAAGCAAAGCTATGCAGAGTCTTCAAAGCAAGAACAAAAAAAGCTAAGGGTATGTCTACATTGGCAGAGTTACAGCGCCGCTCAGAGAGCGCTGAAGGGAAACTGCTGTTGTGTGTTCACACTGTCAGCTGCTTGCGCAACAGCATAGTCACACTTGCGGCACTTGCAGCGGTATTCGGAGCGGTGCACTCTGGGCAGCTATCCCACAGAGCATCTCTTCCTCTTCTGTCGCTAAGAGCTGTGGGGAGGAGGGGTCGCGGGGCATCCTGGCTCCTGTCCCAATGCCCCGTGATGCATTGCTTCGCATCCCAGCAATCCCTGTGCTTTCGTCCACATTTGGCACCATCTTTCAACAGTTTGTGTACTGTGCGCTCTGCCTCTTCGGTCTCCAGGAATGGATCCCGAACTGTATGCTGCTCACTCGGACTAACATCACAAGTGGCAGTGGAGTTATTCCTTAAACTACAAAGGCAAGAGGAGTGCGACATTGATCTTGCCACGCGTAGTAGATACAACACGAGATTGCTTGTGGCATTCACGGAGGTGCTAACCATAGTGGAACGCCGCTTTTGGGCTCGGGAAACAAGCACTGAGTGGTGGGATCACATTGTCATGCACGTCTGGGATGATGAACAACGGCTGCAGAATTTTCGGATGAGAGAAGCCACATTCATGGGACTGGGTGATGAGCTCACCCCAGCCCTGCAGTACAAGGACACGAGAATGAGAGCTGCCCTGCCACTGGAGAAGCGCATGGCAATTGCACTGTGGAAGCTGGCTACTCCAGACTGCTATCGATCGGTCGCTAACTAGTTTGGAGTAGGAAAGTCAACCGTTGGACTCACGTTGATGGAAGTGTGCAGGGCCATTAATCACATCCTGCTCCGAAAGACCGTGACTCTGGGCAACATGCGTGACATTGTGAATGGCTTTGCACAGATGGGTTTCCCTAATTGTGGAGGGGCAATAGATGGCACACATTCCAATTCTGGCACCAGACCACCTAGCCACCGAGTACATTAACTGCAAGGGGTATTTCTCAATGGTTCTCCAGTCGCTTGTGGATCACCATGGGCGTTTCACGGACATTAACGCAGGCTGGTCCGGAAAGGTGCGTGACGCATGCATCTTTCGGAACACTGGCCTGTTCAGGAAGCTGCAAGCAGGGACTTTCTTCCCGGACCAGAAGATCACTGTAGGGGAAGTCTAAAAGCCCATTGTGATCCTGGGATATCCCGCCTACCCCTTAATGCCGTGGCTTATGAAGCCATACACGGGACACCTTGACAGCAGCAAGGAGTGGTTCAACAACAAGCTCAGCAAGTGCAGAATTACTGTTGAGTGTGCTTTTGGCCATTTAAAGGCCCACTGGCGCTGCCTATATGGGAAGCTGGACCTGGCCGATGACAATATTCCTATGCTTACAGCCATGTGCCGTACGCTCCATAATATTTGTGAAGGGAAGGGTGAAAGCTTCATCACGGCTGGACTGCTGAGGCTCAGCACCTGGAGGCTGAATTTGAACAGCCAGAGACCAGAGCTATTAGAGGGGCACAGTGCGGGGCCATAAGTATCGGGGATGCCTTGAGGCAGCAACTTGAAGCTGTGTGCAGCAATGGTCGCCCCCTTCCACCCTCCCGTGACGACAGAGTGGTGTGGGAAAGTTACCGTTAAGGGGGCAAGAAACAAAGCAGCTCTGCCAAATAACCTGCAGCAGCAGATTCCCTAGTATCTCCATGAGAGTTTCCTGGAGACCTCTGAGGCATATTCCCGTAAAGTGAGGGAGTCAATGGAATAGGCTATTCCATCGCTCAGACTAGGCACGTGGTGGTATGTGCATCATACATACACAAGCCTGTTTTCTGCAACCCTCCTGCCCCCAACAACTTGCTTCAGCGATTCACAAAATCAAAGCCACTTACCAGGGGCCTCCTCTCCCGTTTGCGCTTCGCCAAGCTCCGACAGCTGTGACTGGCTAGCCTCCTCTGGGTAGAAAAGAGCTCCTTGCTGCATGCATCTCTGACCTCTGCCTCTGGGTCCCCTTCCCCCTCCACATCCTCATCCAAGACTTCCTCCTCCTAGCTCAGTCCACTCTCGACTGGCACGCAAGCTACCAAAGTATCCACAGTTGCCTTCGCAGAGGAGATGGGGTCTCTACCGAGTATTGCGTCCGGCTCTTTGTAGAACTGGCGGCTTGTGGGCGCAGCACTGGCGCGGCGGTTTGCCTCCCATGCCTTGTGGTAGGCGTTCTGCAGCTCCTTCACTTTGACCCTGCACTGCAGTGTGTCCCAGTCACGGCCCCTTTCTGTCATGCATCGTGAAATCTGTCCATAGGTATCATAATTCCTACGGCTGGAGTGCAGCTGGGACTGGACAGCCTCCTCTCCCCAAATGCTGAGGACATCCAGCAGCTTGGCATGCTCCAAGCACGGGATTACCTGGTGCGTGGAGCAGGCATGGCCACCTGGAAAGATGTGCTGAGACCACTGCACACATCACTGAGCAAACAGGAAGGGGACCTTCAAAATTCCAAAGGAATTTACAGGATGGGGATGACGTTTGGTCACATGAAGGCAGGGCAGTAGAGTTCAAACCGATGACCAGAGAGGCGAGAACAGGCATTGTGGGACACCTCCCGGAGGCCAATCTCAGTGCTGTAATCAACCAGGGTGTCTACACTGGCACTGCGGCACTGTACCCCAGCCTCTCGTTGGGGCGGTGTTTTTTTTACAGCGCTGCAACTGCACACTAAGTGGCTTGGTAGTGTGTACACCTCTGGAGTTACAATGCAGAAAGCTGCTTTACTGCGAAGAAACTTGCCAGTGTAGACAGGACCTTAGACTTGATAAGGAGAAACAGAAGCCACCATGGTGATTAAAAGAGTGAGGTGATACGGTCAGAATAAAAAGCAAGGGACTCAAATAGTATTCCCAAAGCTGGTATAGAGCTCGCTACTGCTTCATATCATGTATTGCAGCACTAATCCATGGGCATAGTAGCATTTTCAAATCCTGCCCCTCCCCAGAAACTAACATGAAAGGAATGGAAGTCCCTACAACATCGTGGTAGTCAGGTTCATGCAGGTGTAGTGAGAATAGGGCACACTGAGCATGCACAATTACTGTGACCCCCATTAACAGATGATACTTCTATTATTCTAGAAGTTCTCATTTATGAGTTTTTTAAATTGTTATTTTTATATCTTGTAACTTAGTCAAGCAAAGCAGAATTATATATATATTATTGCTAGCATGCAAGCATGTGTTCAACCTGACTTAAGGAAGAGGCTATACAAGGTTAAACTTCAGTATATACTAACTTTTACTTCACACTGAGCTATACACAAGGCTAAGATTTTGTCATGGATATTTTTAGTAAAAGTCACGGACAGGTCATGGGCAAAAAAGAAAAATTCACGGGAAGCTTTGATCTGGTCCCTGACTTTTACTAAAAATATACCTGACAAAATGGGGATCTGCTGATCCCCACACCACCTGAAGTGGGGCAGCTGCGCAGGGGCTGGGAGCTGCTTGCAGCAGCTTGGGGGTGCGGGGTACCCCTGCCACCTGCAGCTCTGGGGGTCCCGCGCTGCCCATGGGGGACGGAAGCTGTGGATGCCCCCGCCTCCCATATCCGCTGGGAACTGCGGGGTACCCCCATCAGCAGGGGTTGGGAACTGTGGAGTTCCCCGCCGGGGGCTCGGGGATTCCCCCCTCGCCTGCAGCAGCTGGGGGCTCAGGGATTCCCCCGCCCGCGGCCCAGGGGTCCTCTGCTGGCAGGGGCTTGGGGATTTCCCCGTCGCTGCAAGGAGCTCAGGGGTTCCTCCGCATGCTGGGAGCTCGGGGGTTTCCCTGCCTGTGGGTTCCCTGCCGGCTGGGGCTCAGGGGTCCTCTGCCGGTGGCGGCTCAGGGATTCCCCCGCTGCCCACAATAGCTTGGAACTCCGGGGGCTGCCAGAGGCGCTGGGGTACCCTGCAGCTCCTTGCCCCTGCTGGAGGTGGGGGACCTGGCAGCTCCCGACCACCGCAGGCTGAAGTCACAGAGGTCACTGGAAGTCAGATTCCGTTACTTCCGTGACTAAATCGTGGCTTTAGCTATACATAATACAAACTTCATTAGCCCATGTGGTCGTCTGAGACGCCATAGCAGTACTCTCTCTAAGGCTGTGTGTTATATTCATTTGTGGTGGGAGGGATGATGTGGGGGAGAGGAAGAAGGTGTTTTGTATGTAGTTTCAGTATCCCCGTCTTCAGCTTCTCCAGCTCAAATGACAAACTATATGGTTTTCTATTTAGCAAAATATCTCTGTAGTCTGTCTCCACTATCCCTAACACTTCCATTTTCAGAGTCTTTTACCTTGTCTATGTTTCTAAAGAACCTTTCTGTGCTGTTGCACTTTGTTTTCATTGGGCCTGCTATCCTATAGTTATCACAACTATAAGACCTCATTAAACAGTTACTAAGCAGTATTACAAGGGCACATTGACAGCAGTTAGAAAGCGTTGCTTGCGGAAAGAGTGTCCACGTTTTAAAGGAGTATTCCTCTTGGAAAGGAGCTGTTAAGAATTAACTACGCCATTTATCTTGGCATTATTTAAGCACAAGCACATGAAGTATCCAAAGTGAAACAAATTCCAGCAATACTCAGAAAGTTCAAATGATTTAGTTTTGTTTACCAGCTAAGCTGAACAACGTGTGTGTCAATTAAGGGATGTCCCAGGTATCATATAGCATAGTAATGGCAATGACTGAGGAACCAAAATCAAAATCCATCCCATGCTTCATTGTTTCTAAACTGTACCAATCACCACAATATCCCCCTAGTACTCTGTTTACATGCACAAATGCAATTTTCTGACATTTGATGTGGCAGCTGTTGTAGATTTTATTCAGTCTGTCTGTAAATTTCTAATTCAACACAACAAGAATCCAGCAGAGCAAAGATGTGCCTGTTATGCTCTGACCAGAGAGCATATTATGAAGAGATTTCTCTAGCTAATGCTCTGGAAGTATCAAAAATACTGGACAATAAACTACCAACATGGAGATATTAGACTTTACAGCTACACACACAAGAGGCATAAAAAGCACAGGGAAGTACTGTGCCCTTTTTTTACCTCATTTGTGTGGCTAGAAAGTAAGATAAATAAGTCTGCTATTACATAAACAATAACTATGTTAATCCAGCTATAATGTATGATAACTATTCCTTAGAACAGCAATGCATATAACTATATTCAAAGTTCTGATGAAGTAACAATTACTAAAATTACCTTTGGAGATGAAACGATACTACAAAGTAAAATTTTTGACACTGTACATAACAGGTCTAAAGAATTAAAATATTTCACTCTTTTACTGATAATGTACAAAGAAAATCTAAGTTATACCCAAGTCAGGCACTTTTGAAAATGAACGTGATAGTTTGAGTTTAAAGGCAACACAGAATTCTGGTATGGAGAAATATTCCAATTGTTTTTAAACACTGGAAAAAAAGTTAGTCTGTAAAACCAAATCATATGCATGAATGCATGTTTAATGTTTATCATCCTTTTAGACGTATAAATCAAAAATGGGATGTATACATGATGACTGTCGATGTTAAACAGAAGAAGTTGAATGTTAGCTATGTATCTTTTTATATAGAGGATATGGAAAAACAATCTAAAGAAGGGAAGGATGAAAGAAAGAAAGAAAAACTTACCCGTTATACCATTTGATTCCTTTTGTAGATCACAGTACCACAGCCTGTTCACTGGATCACATCCCTCTCGTATGGATAATAAGGCATACCGACCGTCATCAGATACCTGCAAGAAAGTACAGAAAGTTAGGATAATACATTATTTTGAGAGATACTTCTAAATAGGAAAATCAGTGACATGTACATTTAAGACAATTATTTAAGAAGGAACACAATTTTCCTGTTAAACTTTACTAGGAAGTAAGACTAGCACATAAAATTCACAATTAAAATGTGGTGGGTTTTTTTGTTTTGTTTTTTACTGAAAGGGAAGGCTGATTAATATGTGCTATTTGAACAAAAGTAGATACTTCTATTGTGTCTGCATTTTCTACTGATGGTATAGGATCAAGTAGCTTTATACTGGTTATAGAACATCCAAACTACAGCAGAGACATAATGGAAAAGACAAAGAATGCTTGACTTATTTTTGTTAACGTCTAGCCCAGGGGTAGGCAACCTATGGCACGCTGATTTTCAGTGGCACTCACACTGCCCGGGTCCTGGCCACCGGTCCAGGGGGCTCGGTATTTTAATTTAATTTTAAATGAAGCTTCTTAAACATTTTAAAAACCTTCTTTACTTTACATACAACAATAGTTTAGTTATATATTACAGACTTATAGAAAGAGACCTTCTAAAAACATTAAAATGTATTACTGGCATGTGAAACCTAAACTTAGAGTGAATAAATGAAGACGCGGCACACCACTTCTGAAAGGTTGCCGACCCCTGTTCTACTATGTATCACTGCTATAACCTGGTCCAAGTTTAAGAAAAGTAGGTCTAAACTAGTTTCTCAGAAACAAAGGACAGACCAACATCCAGCCAGGTCTTAATGGCCTATTACCTAATTAAACATTCCTTGGCAGGAAGAAGGGTGTGAGCAAGGACTTTACATATTGATAAAGACACAGTGGGCGGGGGTGGGGTATAAACAGATTGCCTGTTGCCTGAACCCAGCTAGAGGTAATCCTCAGAGGGGAAAGTGGTATAAGAATGAGAGACAGTGGCCTCCAAATCACCTCTCCCCCCACACATCTCTGCTCAGGTCAGCTACAATGCTCTCAAAAGACAAATAAAGCATCATTGAACTAGGGGAGGGGTGGTCCTGGCTAGAAGGCTTTTCAGCCAGTACAGACTGCTGTAAACATATGGTAAGACAAAACCTTTTTGCTTTACGTTCACTTAGCTTGTTAAGTTGGGTATTAGCTTGCATTTTACTCTTCTTTTTTTTGTAACCGATCCTGACTTTTATGCATCATTACTTGTAATTACTTAAAAATCTTATCTTATTGTTTTATCTTAACAAGTGCATTTGGATTAAAGTGTGTGGGAAACTCCATTTGAGATAACAAGGCTATGATGGAAATGATGGGATTTTACATGAGCTTGCATTGTTTGGTCGTGTACTGTGCAGTACAAGACACATTTCTGGGGGGACTAGGCTGGGACTAGGAATCTGCTGGTGTTCTTCTGCAGTGTAATTTACGAGTGGTTAGCTAGTAGCACTCAATACTGTGCAGCTAGGAGCAAGTTACAGCTGGAGGCTGTATGTTAACTGGCCAGGAGGGGCTGTTCACCAGTAAAGCAGTGTAAAAGGCATTCCAGGTTGGAGAACTGAGGAGACACAGCTATCCAGCAGTCCATGGGGTATGTCACACTGATGCAGTAAGGATGCAGCAAAATGTGTACAGGAAATATCTGATATCTAAAGCAGTGGTTCTCAAACTTTTTTTTCCATGGACCACTTGAAAATTGCTGAGGGTCTCAGCGGACCACTTAAAGATCTTTCCAAATGTTGTTTGTACCGTTAGCTAACTATTTTAATATCAGTAGTCTTACCTTTCTAGTGCAAAGGATGTGCCCACTCTCTCCCGCTGCGGCAGCCCCCGAGCTGGGGTTGGGAAGGAGGGGGGTCTCTCCCCTACCGCAGCAGCTCCCGAGCTGGGGTTTGGAAGGAGGGGGGTCTCTCCCCCAGCACAGCAGTCACATAGCTGAGGCTGGGAAGGAGGGACATCTCTCCCTGGCAGCCGCAGCCCTGGAGCTGGGGAAATTCGTCTCTTTCTCTGGCCACCGCCGCCCTGCACATCCCAAATTCCCCCCACCCTCTCTTCTCACTCCATTGCCCCCTCCCACCTACCCCCTATTCCCCCCAAGGCCACCACCTCACCTTATATGTGTGTTTTCTCCAGGGTCCAGGCACCTAATTAGTGGAGCCATGCCTGCGCGGCTCCACTAATTAGGTGGGTGGCCCTTCATTCTTTTGTGTGCGGCCGCCCAGGCACGCACCTTAGAGGGAACTATCTGCGGACCACCTGAATGGAGCTTGCGGACCACTGCTGGTCCGCGGACCAGTTTGAGAACCTCTGATCTAAAGCAAACTTTGCTCTGTAGTTATGAAATGTGATTCTTAGTGACAGAAGAGTTTCATGTGGCCCTACATTTCTTGGTTAAATATGTTAATCCTTTCTTAGATATAAGGATTAATATTTGCAACTGATGCTACACAGTAAGTATAAGAATACCTAAATCCCATCTTCGACTCTACTCTAACAGGTTGCAACACCTTTGGTGATAGAGGGGGA
This sequence comes from Platysternon megacephalum, assembly GCA_003942145.1. Classification (NCBI taxonomy): domain Eukaryota; kingdom Metazoa; phylum Chordata; order Testudines; family Platysternidae; genus Platysternon; species Platysternon megacephalum. The sequence goes on along the minus strand of QXTE01000011.1, from coordinate 13,830,678 downwards.
GAGGTACAGCAAAGGGCAACATGCTTTAATTTTGCATTAACATCAGTACACTGAAACAGATGAATGAATTCAAGCTGTCTTTATCCACAGCAGGTAAATTCATCCATTTCAAGTCAAGGTTACATAGAGAGATTGAAATCAAAATTAACTGTTGCAGAGATAAGCATGTTTAAGGTGTAACAGACAAGTGCACTGCAATCAGCTGAAACAAAAATTATTATACACTTGATTACTGTTCATATTTTACATATTTAATTTTTTCCTTAATGAATATAAACTAGTTTGCTTAATATTTTGCTTTCATCTTTTCAGAGAATCATAAAGGTGTTCACATGACTAGTGTATATTTAAATTATAATTTTTTGACTCAGTAATATGATGCTTTGCGATTCTTCAATCATGAACAGGATCACTGACACCAGCGTACTTTTTGAAGTTATATTGTGAGTTAATGCTTAAGAGAAACAAACTTGTTTGCACCAGTTTTTTTTTTTTTTTTAAAAAGGGTAATTTAGGACCTCTGATAACAGCAGATTTGAGCATATCTAATGAGTTTTCCTTCAGCATTTCCCAGATGGACTGGTGAAGAGTTGATAGCAGTTTATGTTTAATTTGAGGCAGGAATTCCCAAAGCATATTGCTGGTGGGATGCCAATTAGGTCTGTCTGCATCACTCTAATTGTTGTTACATCAGTGAGTTCTGTAACCCAAAGGAATTTAACAGCAACAGGACAAGACACTGTTGGCTGCAGCATACTAAAACGTTAACAAAATGTTATACTGAAGAGGTAGACATCCGTTTCTCAAAATGCCATTGGCCAATCTGTGCTGTAAACAGATTGGGTGTGGTTTCCAAAAGAAAAAAAATGAAGTAGTATTCTCCCCACCCACATTTGGATTTTCTTCAGGTGGCCATATCTTGTCAAAGAGACCAATTAGTAACTCTCACTGATATCCCACAAAGTTTAAGTTTCACACTAGGATCTGGGTTCAAATCCTATGCTGAAACACAAGTACAATCAGGGGAGTCAGCTGCATTGTGAGAGGTGACAATTTATGTAAGATTTTAAATTGGAGGTAAATTTTTCCAGTGTCCTCTATCAGTCTGAGTGGAAATTAAAAGATCTCCTGGCAATTTCTGAGAGAGATCTGGAGTGCTGGTCAATGCAAACCTTTCTCAGGGTATGTCTATACTACCTTCTGGATTGGCGGGCAGCGATCGATCCAGCGGGGGTCGATTGATCGTGTCTAGTCTAGATGCGATAAATCGACCTGAGCGCTCTCCCATCGACTCCTGTACTCCACCGCCGCGAGAGACGCAGGCAGAGTCGACGGGGGAGCAGCAGCAATCGACTCACCACGGTGAGTAGAAGACACCGCGGTGAGTAGATCTAAGTACGTTGACTTCAGCTACATGAAAAGTTCTGTAACTTAAATCGATCCCCCCAGTGTAGACCAGGCCTCAGTAAAACAATTCCTGATGTTCAAAGGAGTAAGACCCATTGATGAGTATTAAGGGGGAGATTTAACAAAAGCATCGGATTTAGGAGCAGGAGTTCTATTGAAAGGCAATGGGGCCTAAGAAATTTAGGGGCATAAATCCCATTGTCTTTCAATGTGACTTGTACTCCTAAAACCGTTAGTGACAGCCATATTTACCAACACACGACACTGCACTGTCAATATCTAACAACATTTGTGAAGGGTCTGTTGAGAGAACCCCTGGATGAAAGCTAGGCTTAATCCACAAAAGAGAGAGAAAGAGACTGGAATTAAGGTGGAAAATTCATGAGGGGTTAAATGAAATGAGCAATTTCTGTCTGGACTGAGCAGGTGTGACTTCCTTTCTTCTGCATTCACAAATCACTAGGGTAACCATATTTCCCAAAGGGAAAAATGGGGCAACATGTGGGGCTGGTCCAAGGCCCCTTCCCTCCCACCCCCACGAGGCTCGGGTCGCTGGAACCCTGCCCCACCCCACAAGAGGCTGGGGTTGCAGGAACCTTACCTGCCCTCCATCCCCCACGAGGCTTGGATTGCTGGAACCCTGCCCCACCCCACAAGAGGCTGGGGTTGCAGGAACCCTGGGGGGAGGGATAGCTCAGTGGTTTGAGCATTGGCCTGCTAAACCCAGGGTTGTGAGTTCAGTCCTTGAGGGGGCCATTTAGGGAACTAGGGTAAAAATCTGTCTGGGAATTGGTCCTGCTTTGAGCAGGGGGTTGGACTAGATGACCTCCTGAGGTCCCTTCCAACCCTATGAATCTATGATTCTTACCTGCTGCCCCCGGAAGAGGCTGTGGCTGTTGCTGTTCACTGCAATCCTGCTTGCCACCCCCGTGAGAGCCCTGCCTGTTCCCCCTGCAAGGAGCTGGCATCTCCACTCGCACTCCCACACACATACACAAATTCCTCTGCACCCCACCTTTTGACAAAAGTAGACATTTGTTCTGTTTGCTCTTGCCAATTGATCAAGTCGGCAGAGCAAACGGGACAAATACCCACTTTTACCAAAAAAGTCAGGACGGCCAGGACAGGGCTCAAAAAAGGGACTGTCCTGGCCAAAACTGGACATATGGTCACCCTAACCATCACTATTTATATTATGGGATTCTTCACTGCTGCAAGACTTCCAGATGACAATGCCAGCCTTCTTCACTGCTACAGATCTCACAATTATCCATGTTTATCTCACCTCCAGGTGGCCTTATTGTAACATGCTCTATTTGGGGCTAGCACTGAAGACCTATTGAGAAGTTTCAGATAGGGCAGAAGCATTCTGCCTGGCTGCTAAGCAGAGCAAGCCAACATGAGCTCTGCATTGGCTTCCCATTCATTCCTGGGTGGAATCCAAGATGTCCATAGCTATCTATGGAGCCCTGAATTGCACAAGAACTCTCTTCTAGTCTATTTCCTAGACTGCCTCTCACATGATACCCCATCATGGCAGCTACTGCCAGCAGGGAATGGTCTTACATCTCCACAGTGGAACACCTAGGGGCAAACAGCAGACCATTTTTGGTGCAGGGCCAAGCTCTAGAATTCATTTGTATTTGCAGTTTGCTGAAGCCATAGCCCAAGACTGCCGGTATAAAAGGATGTACAAATTTACCATTGTTATGCTGGCACATGGACAATAATTGTTCCAAAACTAAGATTACTCTCTCTGGTCCACATGTTTGTTTAGATAGTTAGGCATACACTCAAACTGTGGTCTCAATAGCCTCATACATAGTAGCATACATGAACATTTGCCAAGAACTTTTCATATACTGAACTTGTTTATGACAGAATTTAATGCTAAAAAACTGCTGGATTGAAAGCCTCTATGGATGAAATGGGTATAGCAGAGGCAGCATATTACCCCATATTACTCCAGCAGTGTACCTCAACCTTGTTTGCAAGTACCATCAAATCTTTGGCCTCGTTGCCAATATGCCAGATTGGAACTTTTTTTTTTTTTGGGTGGGGGTGGTGGAGGGAGAAAAATACACCTCTGAACTAGGAAATGAACAAAGCAATTAGTTACATGACATTAAGAACATAAGAAAAGCCGTACCGGGTCAGACCAAAGGTCCATCTAGCCCAGTATCTGTCTACCGACAGTGGCCAATGCCAGGTGCCCCAGAGGGAGTGAACCTAACAGGCAATGATCAAGTGATCTCTCTCCTGCCATCCATCTCCATCCTCTGACGAACAGAGGCTAGGGACACCATTCTTACCCATCCTGGCTAATAGCCATTTATGGACTTAGCCACCATGAATTTATCCAGTCCCCTTTTAAACATTGTTATAGTCCTAGCCTTCACAACCTCCTCAGGTAAGGTGTTCCACAAGTTGACTGTGCGCTGCGTGAAGAAGAACTTCCTTTCATTTGTTTTAAACCTGCTGCCTATTAATTTCATTTGGTGACCCCTAGTTCTTGTATTACGGGAATAAGTAAATAACTTTTTCTTATCCACTTTCTCCACATCACTCATGATTTTATATACCTTTATATATATACATAGCATTTATATACAAAGCATTTGTCAAAGTTATACAGTACACCACATCACAAATGTGAGTTTATGAGGCCCAGGAAGTAGACAAAGTTAGTCCGACAAGTTTTGTTTCATTTGGCTCTTCAAAGTACTGGACCCTTTCTGTAACCATTACATTTTTGATGGCTGAGTTTTTCATTTTCTAACTTAGGGTTTGGTGGATTTTTTGTTTTGTTTTTTTCTGTTCACATTAACTTTGTTTCTTGGAAATAAATATATTACCTATTTAGGAAGATAGTTAGGTGATAGATGAATTAATATCTAAGAAGGAAAAAAAAAAACATTTGAACTCAAAACATTCAGTATCAGTCAAATATATTCTCCAGCAGGCTACACATTATTTGGTAGGGAAAAAGATTAGTTCCTTTGTTATATTAGTAATCTGAAGGAGCGGATGGACTTTTATGAATGCAATGCATATAGCAGTTATGGTCTATCATATCCACTGGCAAAAGAGAATTTAATAAAAAAAACTTTATGTAAGGGCCACAGAGTTCAATCCAGGTGTATTGTTTAGAGAATACCAAGACTTTCATACATAATTTATATATAAATAAATTATATATATAAAAATTTCATACATAATATATATATAAAAATAAAATACAAGGAGAATGCAGGATTTTCACAGATTCTAAGACTAGGAGGGACTATTGTGATCATCTAGTCTGACCTTCTGCATAACACAGGCCATGGAACTTCCCCAAAATAATTACTGTAGGGGCTGAAGTATATATCTTTTAGAAAATCATCCAATTTTGTGTTTCAAATTACCAGTGATTGAGAATTTCATACTTTTTGGCTTTATGTATTTCTCCACAACTATAACATCTATAAAGGTGATTTTAATCTGAAAGCAAAAAAAATAAAAAATATTAAAGTATATTGATAGTGCCCAAGATTTCATCAACAGTACAACCAATGCTTTTAAAATCACTCTGCTAGTCACTGCAGCAACACTCCAGATGGATGCATTCTTACTTTCTCTTTATTTCACAAAGGACAGTCCTTCGAGTCTGCAATATTGTATCAAGCAACTATGTATTTTACTCCTATACAAGCCAGCAAGCCTATTTACCCTCCTTCATCTTGACCTATTGTACTACTGCAAGGGAAAAGTAATCAGTTCAGAAATTATTTTGCCTGACAAGCTATGAAAAAAAAATATATATTTCAATGCAGAAAACTTCAGGGATTAGAGAACACATTGGTGTCTGAGGGAAGATAAATTCACTTTGCCTACAACTCCAAACATTTTTAATGCTGTTATAATTCCCACCCTGAAGTCATTAAGAAATCCTGATAATTATTTTTAGAAACTGCTGCTCTTCCTCAAACACTAGTGTTCTGGATAATGGTCATTATCATATAATGCATTCCTAATGAAACAGAACAAACTCAGCAAAGCACTCAAGTGGAGCCAAGTGGTTGAGTTAGGAACTGGACTCAATGTTTCCATAAACCAGGCGGGGGAAGGTTAGACCACCTGGAGAAGGAAGAGTTGGTGGCAACAGAGATCCAGCTGCACCATGCATGGTACCAATATCCAGGGGCACAGAAACCATAGTGATGTCAACAGCAATAGTGAGCTATTTTCCAGCACTACCACCAAAAGAAAGATTGCAGGCACGAAGGAGGAGGACTGTTGCTGAACTGACAAGCAGAAAGGACAAAGCAAAACTACTGTATTTCACCTTTTAAATGACATCAGTACTGTTTTGCACTACATGCTATGTTTTGTGTGACAGTCTAAGACCCATCAGGAGTGAGGTTCTATGGCAATGATCTGGTACATTCTTGAAATGAACGCTTGGCTAAAATTGGTTAATGTAATTAAATGGTTGACCTCATAAGTATTTGTATTATCATAGCACCTAGGGCCCCCCCCCCAGTCATTAGGGTTGCCAGACGGCCGGTTTTCGTCCAGTTAGCAGCTCAGTGGGGCTAAGGTAGGCTCCCTGCCTGCCCTGACTCCATGCGGCTCTTGGAAGTGGCCAGCATGTCCAGCTCCTAGGTGCAGGGGCAGCCACGGGGGCGCTGTGCGCTGCTCCCGCAGGGAACTGGGAACCACGGCCAATGGGAGTTGCGGGGGCAGTGCCTGCAGTCATGGGCAGTGCGCAGAGACCCCTGATGCCTCCACCTAGGAGCCGGACATGCCAGCCGCTTCCGGGAGCCACCTGAGGTAAGTGCCGCCCGGCCGGAGCCTGCACCCCAAACTCCCTCCCTCCCGCACTCCACACCTCCTCCCAGAGCTCTAACCTTGCAAACACTGGAATGTGCATGTGGCACTTTCTTCCTGTTTGCCTTTGAGTACACTGCAAGTTGTTTAAACCCTGAATAGTTGAGGACGTGGCCTTGAGAGCCATCTCTTATTCTATATCCACCTAGGTGGATCTCACTGTTAAAACACCCCAGAAACATTGGTGGAGCCCTCCCAGGCTGTGTGTAACTTATTTTCCACCAGCCCACAGAGTTTCCTCACCTACTCCTATCTCAAGTTCAGCTCCACCACTGGTAGCAACAATGGGAAGTCTTAGGAAATAATTGTTCTTCAACTCTACCAGCTGTGAAAGGCTTTACGAAACTTACTGTTTAACTTTGAAAATATGAATCTGGATGCAACAGGGATATATGCTGTAGGAGTTTGTAAAAATACACCATAATACACGAACATCAGTATTAATTAAGACAACCCATTTGTTGTTCTTTTTAAGATATCCTACAACACTGTATTCATTTCAGAAATCTTCATTCCACACTGCCCTCTACTGGGAAGTTAGTCAAACTGATTTTCCCCCCTTCCCATCTTAAATTCAATACAAAAATACTCTGGAGTACTGAAGAGACTTGATGCCATCATATTTATATTTATAGCTAGATTATTTTTAAAACACACAGACTGGAAATAAACTAAATTGTTTCTATCAATCAATCAATCTTTCAAAGCAATCTTTCAATAATACCATTTGCAGCATCAGCAATTATGTTTAAATCAAACGGCTATTGTATCAGACAGACATGCAAGCCCCAGAGTTGAATGAGTAATGAGTCAGGGAATTGAGGCTTTTTTATTGCATGTTGTCTCTCAAAGGTATTAAACTGACCAAATTTCTTCTACTTTGCTTTCCCCAAGTCAGTGACCTATTTTCATTTTTCTCCTTCGAAAAAAATATACCTAATCAGGTCTATATCTTCCATAGAGAATTTTTAAAGTACAGTGGCTTTACTCTGACGGTCATCCCAAGGATTTCCTTTTCAAGTGTATTCCCCCACCTATGAGTCTGCCCTGCAAACTCAGCCTTGGTTACAAGAATCAAAAGGAGTTCTTTCCATCTCAGGTATCACCAGCAGCAAGCCAGGTTCTATAGGCCAGATTAATCTTTTCAATTGCACTTGGTATAGCCCATGGCCTTATTTGGGTTTGCACTGCTATAACTGTATAAAATGGAAGAGAATTCAGCTCTCCCAGCCGTGCAAGGCCAATACGGCTAAGCGCTACATAAACTTTTTGTCACTTAGGGAAGTAGAGAAGACTCTGGATATACACAACAAATTTGCTTAATAAAAAGATGTTCAATTGCAGATGGTTACATTTCATAGGATACCAGCACCTTAAGAGAAAATAAGCAAAGATATTTAAAGAGCGCAGCAAAGCTAGTAAACATTTTAATTAATAACAGATGCCCTGGGTGTACAAAGTCTCTTGAATTTTTCCAATTAACTTTGTATCGTCCATTTTTCTCACACACACCTTCAAAAGTTTGCCAGACAAGATTCAGTCAAGTCTTACAAACAAGTTCATATAGAGAGAAATTCTGATCTACTTTCCCACCCTTTACACACAGCAATTTTCCTTTTACCATGAAGGGACTTTGGGAAAACCCTACAATTAAAGTAACAATAGAACAATTTTATTCAAGATACTAAAACTGATGGGCAAGCTCCACACACTGCCCCCCTCCCCCCGCCCTCCCCGCCCACCCTCTCCATAAGAGTCCTCATTTTTTTATTAGCTTGTTTTTTTCATCTAATACATACAGATGCAAAGTATTTCACAACAGGAGCCCAGGGCACTCCTACAAGTTACAACAGTTTAAGCATCTTTATTAGATTAGTACATAGCTATTTGTCTCTTCAGTAAAATCAGGTAGGCTATGCTCAAATCTTAAAAAACCAAACAAACTCCATTAGGTCCTCTCACTCCCTCCCCGGGATCAGAATTTCAGGTGGATTATTCTTCCTAGATCCCAGGGAAGCAGTACTAATTCATTATCCAGAAATTTCTCTATTCATTACTTTCCCCAGGGTTCACAGCAGCAACCCCTTTCAACATCTGCAGGCCTTAAGGGATCTGGCAGCTTCCCTACACTCTTCATATTAGTTTTCATGCTATACATAGATAAATTCTTGCTACAAAACATTAGAAAGGTGGTTTGCTCATTCAGCATAAGGACCATATTGTGTCATTATCATATATAAAATGTCACAGAAGGCAAATTTTACTAGAAAAAAAGCCACATCTTTCATTAATGTAAATCTTCCTCAAGCTCCCTGTCTTGGTGGTGGAACCACTGGGTACAGAACTGACACGGACATGGCCTTCAGAGGCCAAAGGTGTGACGGCAACTCTGCGCCTGGCATGGCAGACGCTTTGCCTTTCACCATGAAGATTCTACAATGAGTTCTCCTCACACTCAGCTCCACATTTCTGACATCAAGACATGTCTGCCATGCTTCTTCCACTTGAATAGGAAAAGCCTCTGTTGCAGGTTTCCCCTCCATTAACCGACAAGAGATCATTCAACAGGCAAGATTTCTCTCAAGAGAGCACACCACCACCCCTTATATTATTGACCTAGCTAACATAAAAATATCCCCTAGGTTTTGTACATATCAGAACACAGTGCCCAAAAGGAAAATGAATTAGCTTTCACAACAACATGTGTACTCTAACAACGTGCGTCACCAATGTGAATCAGTGGGTTCATCACTATGAGACATCTGTCACCAACAGACAGAGGAATCAGTTTATTTACAAGAATGAGAAAATAAGGACAACAGTTTTCAAGTTACATCCCTTTCTTATCAATTTAACTCCATAAACTTTCTAGTTTTTACTATTTGACTAATTTTCAGTGACAGATTAAAGTTTATAGTATGTGATCTAGTGAATAACTACTTCATGGATGGACTGCATGGCCTAAGACAAGGGTTCTCAACCTTTTTCTTTCTGAGGCCCCCAAACATGCTATAAAAACGACATGGTCCACCTGTGCCACAATAACTGGTTTTCTGCATCTAAAAGCCAGGGCCGGCATTAAGGGGTAGCAAGCAGGGCAGTTGCCCAGTGCCCCATGCCACAGGGGCATCATGAAGCTAAGTTGCTCAGGCTTCTGCTTCAGCTCCAGGTGGCGGGGCTCAGGACCTCACGCTTCACCACCATGCAGTGGGACTTCAGCTTTCTGCCCTGAGCCCCGGCAAGTCTAACACTGGCCCTGCTTGGCGGAAAACTGCTCAAGGCCCTCCCAGGGGCCTCTAGGCCCCTGGTTGAGAAACCACTTGCTTAAGAGGTCTTTGCCATCTCTAGATTTTATGATTCATATGTGCTCTAATTTAAGAAAAAAAAACAACCCTGCTTCACAGAGGTTTTTCTCCCCAAGGAATTTCACAAATGAGGGATCTAAATCTGGATCGCTGCCTTTTTCTTAAATGGATTTTAAACAATTCTTTGATAGAAACTATTTGTCTTACAACTGTTCCAGCTTTTCTGTTGACAGTGATTTGCAATTTTGAAAAAAATATTTAACTACTGTAGTTCTACGTGCGGAGTACACCAAACAGGACAAAAGCAGTATTTTTATTTTTATCTCCTTTGTGATGAATAATAAAAAGATCATAAATAGCAGTAGAGCAGAGTGGTTAAGCACAGTAGCTGGAGTAGATCTGAAAATTCCAAGAGAATATCAACTATTAAGAAGATTAGTTCTATGATTACCTGAATGATGACTATTATCACCGATTCTGTCTGCTAATTTATATGCAGGGTAGGAGTTACTCTGTGGCCAATACGTTGCTATTTTCAACCCACTCAAGCCTGTGGCTCTTTAATAAATTATTATAGGTGAGACTGGTAGTGCAGCCTACTATTAAGATTGCCCAACACATCCTACTAAAAGGATGCTTTTAAAACTTTGTCAGAGTTTAACCATTTGGACTGATTTTCCGTGCCTGCCGTCTGTCTCATGCTGAATTGTTTTGGAAAATTTCAGTCAAAACGGTTCAGCCGTTTCAGAGGAGAATGGGGGGTGGGGGACAGGGAAGTGTTTTGCTATCCTTTGGAGTAGGAACTTGAAATTTGGCAGCGGTGGCCTTTGTGCCAGGGATATGCTATTTTTTATTTATTTATTATTATTATTTTAATACCATCCCCATTAAAGACTATCCATATTTGACATTTTAAAAAAAGTTGGAGTTTACACATGCTTATCAGAGACTCCACTCCTGGGATGAGCAGGACTTTTCCCCACACTTTCAGCTCTGGGCCGCTGTAGGCCCTGCTGGTGCCAAGTCTGGTCACCTAAACTACAAGCATGGGAACCTGTCTCCCCAGTGCTCTCAAATGATTTCCGCTGCTCCTGACTGGAATGCAGAAGGGATAAGAGCTGGACTAAGGGGTGGTGAATGGAACAATGGGACTGGATGGATAGAGAAGACAAACTCGTTGGGCAAGGAAACTAAGGCTACATCTACACTATAGACGGGATCGACGCTCTGAGATCGAGCCACCGGCAGTCGATTTAGCAGGTCTAGTGAAGACCCGCCAAATCGACAGCAGATCGCTCTCCAGTCGACCCCTGTACTCTACCCCCAACGAGAAGAGTAAGGTAAATCAAGAGGAGAATTTCTCTTGTTGACCCCCCGCAGTGTAGACCCTGCAGCAACTTGACCTAAGGTACGTCGACTTCAGCTACATTATTCACGTAGCTGGAGTTGCGTAGCATAGGTCGACTTACCATAGTAGTGTAGACATAGCCTGAGCCAGGGAGGGAAATGAGGCGGGGGGGTGGGGGGAAGAGAAAGAAGAGAGACTGAGATCACATCCATCCACCCAGGGGCAGGAACTACTGGCTGGACAGTAAGATAGGTAAGAAACTTGAGGAGTGAAGCCTAGGACTGGCTAGGTGAGGAGAATGGGAGCTGGAGTGGGGAAGAGACAGAACTGGGACATGGACAGGTTGGAGTCAAATTTGGGGAGCTAGAAGAAGAATCTGTGCCTACTAGAGCATACTCCCCACCAGAGCATGGAATGGAGCCCAAGAATCCCAAGTCTCACCACTACTCTACAGTCAGCAAATATCTGTGAAATCCACTGGCAGTGTTCCATCCCCCTCGAGTGTTGGTCCACATATAGGATGACAACCTACTACTGCTATCAGTTATTCCGTTAGTTCATGTGGCAGAGGTCTGTTTAGTTGGTCTCAAGTTTCCAACCCTGCTGATGACCTATGTGGGTGTCAATACGCTGCCACATGATGGCATTTGTTTTTTCAGTGTGCCTTAAAAAATTAAAAAAACAAAAACAAAAAAAAAACCCTCCACACACAACCCATGAAGTTACACCGAGAACTATGTTAAAAGAACATTAGGATTGCAAAGTTAAGCACTCAAAAGTTAACTTTAATTCTGGCAGTTCCTACCTATGCAACCTTAATTCAGGCACCTTCTGAATATGCATTATGATTAAGGCTAAGATTTAGTCACGGAGGTCGTGGAAGTCACAGAATCCGTGACTTCCAGTGACTTCCATGACTTCAGCCTGCAGTGGTCGGGAGCTGGGGGGGGGGGAACCCCCGGCCACCACGGGCAACCCCCTGCAGCTTCTGGCCCCCACGGGCAGTGGGGGACCCCCGCAGCTCCTAGCCCCTGCGCAGCAGCCCCGCTTCAGACAGTGTGGGGACCCGCAGCTCCCCATTTTGTCAGGTATATTTTTAGTAAAAGTCACAGACAGGTCACGGCTTCGTGAATTTTTCTTTTTTGTCCGTGACTTTTACTAAAAATATCCATGACAAAATCTTAGCCTTAATTATGATAGTGTCTTTAACTACTTAATCACGTGTAATTTTTCCACAAAAACCCTGCCCCGTTCCATGTACCATAGGATGCTACTCACTGAATGGCAGCTATTCAATGTTTTGTTTTATCTTTATTATTCAGTGTGTGGCCTCTGCTTATTTGCTTCACACTATTCAAATCCCACCCTGAAGACAACTATTAATTTCCTTGCAGGCTTTTCTAGAGTACTCATCACTATAGCATCTGAGTGCTGCACAAACATTAATCTATCTTCACAAGGCAGCTATGAGATGAAGGGTATTATTATCCCCATTTTATAGATGGGAATTGAGACACCGAGACGAAGGTCAAAAGTACTAACTAATTGTGTACCCAAATTAAGACATCTAGGACCTGATTTCTCAGAGTATTTAGCATTATATGTTACATATACTTAATATTCAAATCACAGATTTCGCTGACTTCAGTTGCAGCTGTGAGTGCTCAGCACCACTGCAAGTCAGACCTCCAGGTCTCATGTCAGGCTCCAGACGATGAGGCAGTCACAATTAGTGATCACCTGTACAAATTGTGACTTACATGACCTGTCCAGCATCACATAGGAATTCTGTGGCAAGGGAAGGATAAAATCCAATTCTCCAGGAGAGCATTCACCTGCTTTATCCCTGAAATCCTCCCTTCTTTTCCTGCACATACTCTGCCTCATTTGCAATGCACCTTCCAACTTCCACAACGAATGAGCCAGGGGGCCTATAGACAACAGTCTCCTTCACTACACTACCCTGCTTCATCCCCAGAGCTTGTCCAGACTTTGTGCTGAATGACGCAGGATCAAGGGAAAAAAAAATAGTATGTGATCATGAAATTAAAGTCTGTATCATAATGTAGATGCACAGAACGACTGAATTAAAATTGTATAAGTAGCTTTAATTCTGGCACTTCCTAACTTTTGAGCCTTTGACTTTGCAACCTTAATAATGGTCTCTACATAGATTTTTTTGTTTGTAATAAATATTACAGTTTGGCTTAATCAAAGAGGCTGAATATGCATAAAGATAAATAAAGTGTGCAATTTACCTCAGCTCCACCCATCCATTTTGGCTCATCAGGAAATTCGGCACATAAAACATCTTTTGACTGGTCAGTCCCAAGGATGTGGTAAAACAGCTTCTGATGCACATTAGTGGAGGTCTCAGTGCCTGGTATAATTCAGAAAGGAATTATTTCATTTTTAAAGACAATTTTTATTAACACCATAAACTTTTTGCAAGCTTCTCTGCCTCCATACACACACTTGTGGTGAAAGAAGTTATTCAAGGATTGCAGCCTGATACAGGTCAGCAGCCACTCTTATTCTCACTACACAAGTAAGAAGGGTGTGTATTGGGGGAGAAGCACGCATGACAATTACTACTAATTTCAGGACTCATTGTTTCACGCTCCATTTTCTGGAAACCATCAGCAACTGCAAACATTATTCAAGGAGTCCAAAATTTCTGAGTAGGTTTTGGCATCGTGTAACTTGAGATACCATTTATAGTCATCCCTTTTAATAAATATACAGTAACTAAGTAAGATAACATTGGTATCACTAGGATATTATCAGTTAGCGTTCATATAATAATATTTGCTGAAAATCAAGAAGTTATATTTTAAGGCTTTGCATGAAGTGCTAGATAAAGTTTGTGATAGGAAAATAGGAATCCATGCCATCAGATTTTGTTTAATCAAATCAAGGTAAAAAAGAATATTGGCCCAGTAATTTTTGGGCATGTAACATTTAGGCTGCATTTCCTGGTTTTTTTCTCATTAACCATTTGTTTGTTTTAAATGTTCAGGAGTGACATACAGCTGCAGTTTAGTCAGTAACTCAATCCTTACCAAATACTTCTAGATTTACACTACAGCACTGCTATGTAATTTTCTAACTTCTGAACTAAGAGCATTATTTCAATGCAAAAAGGACAAGGCAAGGTACCAAATTTGGAAGTTTGTCCAAATTATAGTTCCATAGCAGTTGAATGTGTAAAAATAAGAGAAAGACTTGCTCCCAGTATGTTTAACAAAAAGTTCTTGGTACAAGAACTTCAAAAACCTCACTGTGGAAAGAAAGATGAGTACAGTAACTCTTTAATGTTGTAGTTATGTTTCTGAAAAATGCGACTTTAAGCGTAACGATGCTAAGCGAATCCAATTTCCCCATGGGATTTAATGTAAATGAGGGGTTTAGGTTCCAGGGAAATTTTTTTCCACCAGACAAAAGTGTGTATTATATATATATATATACACACACACATACACACATATATATATACACATATATACATATACACACACACAGTATACATTTTAAACAAACAATTTAATACTGGTACACAGTGATGATGATTGTGAAGCCTGGTTGAGGTGGAGGAGTCAGAGGGTGGGATATTTTCCAGGGAATGCCTTACCGCTAAATGATGAACTAGCAATTGGCTGAGCCTTCAGGGGTTAACTCATTGTTAATGTAGCCTCACTCTACAAGGCAGCAGGCATGGAGGGAGGGGAGACAGCATCGCAGACAGAGACAGACACACACACCGTGTGTGTGTGTGTGTGAGAGAGAGATGCACATTTCCCCTTTAAGTAGCTGACCCCGGTCTTAAGTACACTGCCTTGTTAATTAGATCAGCTTGCTGAGACCGCAGCTGCTGCCTGGAAGCTCCCTCCGTCCTGAACCCTGTCGTGTGTCCCCCCTGCTCTATGGAAATGGGGTAAGCGGGGTGCAGGAGCAGGGGGACACCCTGACATTAGCCCTCAACTTCNGGGGGGGGGGGGGGAGAAGAGAGACTGAGATCACATCCATCCACCCAGGGGCAGGAACTCCTGGCTGGACAGTAAGATAGGTAAGAAACCTGAGGAGTGAAGCCTAGGACTAGCTAGGTGAGGAGAATGGGAGCTGGAGTGGGGAAGAGACAGAACTGGGACATGGACAGGTTGGAGTCAAATTTGGGGAGCTAGAAGAAGAATCTGTGCCTACTAGAGCATACTCCCCACCAGAGCATGGAATGGAGCCCAAGAATCCCAAGTCTCACCACTACTCTACAGTCAGCAAATATCTGTGAAATCCACTGGCAGTGTTCCATCCCCCTCGAGTGTTGGTCCACATAGAGGATGACAACCTACTACTGCTATCAGTTATTCCGTTAGTTCATGTGGCAGAGGTCTGTTTAGTTGGTCTCAAGTTTCCAACCCTGCTGATGACCTATGTGGGTGTCAATACGCTGCCACATGATGGCATTTGTTTTTTCAGTGTGCCTTAAAAAATTAAAAAAACAAAAACAAAAAAAAAACCCTCCACACACAACCCATGAAGTTACACCGAGAACTATGTTAAAAGAACATTAGGATTGCAAAGTTAAGCACTCAAAAGTTAACTTTAATTCTGGCAGTTCCTACCTATGCAACCTTAATTCAGGCACCTTCTGAATATGCATTATGATTAAGGCTAAGATTTAGTCACGGAGGTCGTGGAAGTCACAGAATCCGTGACTTCCAGTGACCTCCATGACTTCAGCCTGCAGTGGTCGGGAGCTGGGGGGGGGGGAACCCCCGGCCACCGCGGGCAACCCCCTGCAGCTTCTGGCCCCCACGGGCAGTGGGGGACCCCCGCAGCTCCTAGCCCCTGCGCAGCTGCCCCGCTTCAGACAGTGTGGGGACCCGCAGCTCCCCATTTTGTCAGGTATATTTTTAGTAAAAGTCACAGACAGGTCACGGCTTCGTGAATTTTTCTTTTTTGTCCGTGACTTTTACTAAAAATATCCATGACAAAATCTTAGCCTTAATTATGATAGTGTCTTTAACTACTTAATCACGTGTAATTTTTCCACAAAAACCCTGCCCCGTTCCATGTACCATAGGATGCTACTCACTGAATGGCAGCTATTCAATGTTTTGTTTTATCTTTATTATTCAGTGTGTGGCCTCTGCTTATTTGCTTCACACTATTCAAATCCCACCCTGAAGACAACTATTAATTTCCTTGCAGGCTTTTCTAGAGTACTCATCACTATAGCATCTGAGTGCTGCACAAACATTAATCTATCTTCACAAGGCAGCTATGAGATGAAGGGTATTATTATCCCCATTTTATAGATGGGAATTGAGACACCGAGACGAAGGTCAAAAGTACTAACTAATTGTGTACCCAAATTAAGACATCTAGGACCTGATTTCTCAGAGTATTTAGCATTATATGTTACATATACTTAATATTCAAATCACAGATTTCGCTGACTTCAGTTGCAGCTGTGAGTGCTCAGCACCACTGCAAGTCAGACCTCCAGGTCTCATGTCAGGCTCCAGACGATGAGGCAGTCACAATTAGTGATCACCTGTACAAATTGTGACTTACATGACCTGTCCAGCATCACATAGGAATTCTGTGGCAAGGGAAGGATAAAATCCAATTCTCCAGGAGAGCATTCACCTGCTTTATCCCTGAAATCCTCCCTTCTTTTCCTGCACATACTCTGCCTCATTTGCAATGCACCTTCCAACTTCCACAACGAATGAGCCAGGGGGCCTATAGACAACAGTCTCCTTCACTACACTACCCTGCTTCATCCCCAGAGCTTGTCCAGACTTTGTGCTGAATGACGCAGGATCCCAAGGGAAAAAAAAATAGTATGTGATCATGAAATTAAAGTCTGTATCATAATGTAGATGCACAGAACGACTGAATTAAAATTGTATAAGTAGCTTTAATTCTGGCACTTCCTAACTTTTGAGCCTTTGACTTTGCAACCTTAATAATGGTCTCTACATAGATTTTTTTGTTTGTAATAAATATTACAGTTTGGCTTAATCAAAGAGGCTGAATATGCATAAAGATAAATAAAGTGTGCAATTTACCTCAGCTCCACCCATCCATTTTGGCTCATCAGGAAATTCGGCACATAAAACATCTTTTGACTGGTCAGTCCCAAGGATGTGGTAAAACAGCTTCTGATGCACATTAGTGGAGGTCTCAGTGCCTGGTATAATTCAGAAAGGAATTATTTCATTTTTAAAGACAATTTTTATTAACACCATAAACTTTTTGCAAGCTTCTCTGCCTCCATACACACACTTGTGGTGAAAGAAGTTATTCAAGGATTGCAGCCTGATACAGGTCAGCAGCCACTCTTATTCTCACTACACAAGTAAGAAGGGTGTGTATTGGGGGAGAAGCACGCATGACAATTACTACTAATTTCAGGACTCATTGTTTCACGCTCCATTTTCTGGAAACCATCAGCAACTGCAAACATTATTCAAGGAGTCCAAAATTTCTGAGTAGGTTTTGGCATCGTGTAACTTGAGATACCATTTATAGTCATCCCTTTTAATAAATATACAGTAACTAAGTAAGATAACATTGGTATCACTAGGATATTATCAGTTAGCGTTCATATAATAATATTTGCTGAAAATCAAGAAGTTATATTTTAAGGCTTTGCATGAAGTGCTAGATAAAGTTTGTGATAGGAAAATAGGAATCCATGCCATCAGATTTTGTTTAATCAAATCAAGGTAAAAAAGAATATTGGCCCAGTAATTTTTGGGCATGTAACATTTAGGCTGCATTTCCTGGTTTTTTTCTCATTAACCATTTGTTTGTTTTAAATGTTCAGGAGTGACATACAGCTGCAGTTTAGTCAGTAACTCAATCCTTACCAAATACTTCTAGATTTACACTACAGCACTGCTATGTAATTTTCTAACTTCTGAACTAAGAGCATTATTTCAATGCAAAAAGGACAAGGCAAGGTACCAAATTTGGAAGTTTGTCCAAATTATAGTTCCATAGCAGTTGAATGTGTAAAAATAAGAGAAAGACTTGCTCCCAGTATGTTTAACAAAAAGTTCTTGGTACAAGAACTTCAAAAACCTCACTGTGGAAAGAAAGATGAGTACAGTAACTCTTTAATGTTGTAGTTATGTTTCTGAAAAATGCGACTTTAAGCGTAACGATGCTAAGCGAATCCAATTTCCCCATGGGATTTAATGTAAATGAGGGGTTTAGGTTCCAGGGAAATTTTTTTCCACCAGACAAAAGTGTGTATTATATATATATATATATATATACACACATACACACATATATATATATATACACACATACATACATATACACACACACAGTATACATTTTAAACAAACAATTTAATACTGGTACACAGTGATGATGATTGTGAAGCCTGGTTGAGGTGGAGGAGTCAGAGGGTGGGATATTTTCCAGGGAATGCCTTACCGCTAAATGATGAACTAGCAATTGGCTGAGCCTTCAGGGGTTAACTCATTGTTAATGTAGCCTCACTCTACAAGGCAGCAGGCATGGAGGGAGGGGAGACAGCATCGCAGACAGAGACATAGACACACACCGTGTGTGTGTGTGTGAGAGAGAGAGAGATGCACATTTCCCCTTTAAGTAGCTGACCCCGGTCTTAAGTACACTGCCTTGTTAATTAGATCAGCTTGCTGAGACCGCAGCTGCTGCCTGGAAGCTCCCTCCGTCCTGAAACCTGTCGTGTGTGTCCCCTGCTCTATGGAAATGGGGTAAGCGGGGTGCAGGAGCAGGGGGACACCCTGACATTAGCCCTCAACTTCCCCCCGCACAGCAAGCAGGAGTCTCTGGGAGCAGCTCCAAGGCAGAGGGCAGGAGCAGCACATGGCAGTGAGGGGAGGGACAGCTGAATGCCGGCAATTGCTAGCCTGCTGGGCAGCTGCAGCACAGGGAACTTAGGGGAGCAAGGAGCTGATGGGGGGCTACCGGTCCACCCTGATTCCAAGCCCCCACCAGCTAGCGCCAACGGGCTGCTCTTCCTGCAAGCAGTGGACAAAGCAGGCGGCTGCCAAACGACGGTAGAAGGGAGCATTGCACAACTTTAAACGAGCATGTTCCCTAATTGATCAGCAACGAAACAACGTTAACCGGGACGACTTTAAATGAGGAGTTACTGTAAACTGTTTAAAAAAAAAAAAAACAAGAAAGCAGAGACAGGGAAAAAAAAACAACACACTTATAAAAGAAAATAATGTATATGGATTTAGGCCCTGGTCATTCAAAGACTTACACACCTTTACCACGATGGGGAACACATATGTACATTAAGTCTTTGTAGGAATGGAGAGTGCAGTGTACAGTACTTGTAGAAGTAGCAATCTCAGAGGGGAGTGAGTATCAAGAGGTCAATCAATATTCTACACATTTCTCAACTGCCCAAAGAAATTTCCTGGGGCAACTTGCCATGGATGTGGTTACACAGTGCTCAAGTAAAACAATTTTCTAGCCACTATTACACCCACCTCTTGAAAAAAGGGGTTACTTTTCTCCACTGATGCAAGGCATACTTACCATCACTTTTCCCATCTTGTTTTGGATAGCAGTTGTAGAACATGCCTTTTCCATCATGGGTCCAAGCCATGCAACTGAATTTAACCCTTTCCAGCGTATCTGGAAGCTCTTCAGGACCGTCTACTTTCATAAACTTGATAGTTACCCAGTCTGAGCCACTGGAACTCAGACCATAAGCAAAGTATTCACCATCTTCACTGAATGCATAACCTATAGATAAAGCCAAACAAATGCTTGGGTCACTCTATTTGGCTGCACAACTTTCTACCATTTGCCACAGACAGAAGCATGTCACCAGTTTAAAGTTGAAAAGCATTTAACTAGAAGGAGTGCTGTCTAGTGGTTATCCCAAAAGACAGAGAGGCAGGACTCTTACTACTCCCAGAGCTGCCACCGATGGAACTATTTAGTGCTTCTGTCACTTCCAATCCATTGCTTAGAGTAAACCACGGCTGAAGTGAGGAGGCATTGCACTTTACTGGTGGGCTCTGCAGTGTTCAAGTCGCTCCCCCCTAAAAACCTGTCTGTAATTAAATTGGGAAGGGGCACACCCATCTTTAAACACTTTTTTTCAAATGCGGCTTTCAAAATTCGCACTGTTTGACCCTATAATAAATCTATAATTTATTAGAGTCCCTACACACAGCTCTGTGTAGCTCAAAAGCTCGTCTCTTTCACCAACAGAACTTGCTCTAATAAAAGATACTACTTCACCCAGAATATTCAAGTATTAGTTAACGACCAGAAAAGGTCAACATAATTAGCAGGATCACCCCTTATCCCCAGAAGATCTCATCAGCGCTGGCTGGTAATTCGTTCTGGGGATATGAAGGGATCCTTAGTATAATCAATTATTCCCAAACACATGATCACTTTTCTGGAGTCCCTGGAGATTCCAGAAGTTCACAGCTCACTGATTTAGAGTTTAGCTTAGCATACCATCCTTTTTACACAAAGAAAGACTGGTACGTGACAAATGCTGAGGACACTCTACCAACAAGTAGCTGAACTTTGAGCCTTTTCCTCAATTGCCTGTGGATACTGGGGGAGAGCAGGGGGGCAGGCTTATAATTAATGAACTTAAAGGGGTAGAGGTAGGCTGACAAAGGACAAACTTCCTCAAAGAAAGTGATTGCCATTCCAGAGAGAGTCATTTCAAGTTAGACTCTGCAAAGCAATAGAAAATATAGAAAAATATACTGGAAAAATTGTGCACCACCAGATGGACGGCTTATATGACCAAATAGAATTAGTTGGAAAAGACCCGAGATTTATGTAATTCTATCTGAATCATGGGAGGAAAATAAGGTTCTGCAACATCTTTCAGGAGGGCCTTAGATGGATGTTGGCCCAGACACTGAGGGACAAATTCAGTCTGGTTATAAACAAGCTCAACTCTACTGAAGAGAATGGATTACACCAGGCCTGAATTTGGCCTGGTGTTTCCACTAGCAATATAATTACAAATTAAATTAAGCTTTATTTATTTATTTATTTATTTTTAAAGCCTTCCTTTACCCCTGTGCACACGCGCACCACCCCTCTACCTACCTTTATAGCTCATGAGGCCTTGTCTTCAATAGGAAAAAACGGTGTTAACTCACTTGAGACAAGAACATAAGAGCTGCCATGCTGAGCCAACTTTGCCCAGTACCCTGTCTCCCAACAGAGTTTCAGGGGGAGTATAAAGAACAGGGCAATTATGGAATGATCCAGTAGTCTTCCACTCCCTGCTAGTCAAAGGGTTAGGGTTGCCTGAGCATGGGTAGGATCACTCACCATCTTGGCTAATAGTCACTGATGGACTTATCCTCCATGAACGTATCTAGGTCTTTTTTGAAACTAGTTATACTTTTGGCCATCATATGTCATGACAATGAGTTCCACGGGTTAGTTGTGCTTTGTGAGAGAAGGACATTCTCGTTTGAATTAAACCTGCTGCCTCTTAATTTAATCAGGTAACACCTGGTTTTTTTATTGTATGAAAAGGTAAATAAACAGGGTAAACAGCGAAGTGTTATTTACTTTTTCCACACCGCTTACGATTTTATAGACCTGTATTATATCCCCCCTTAGTTGTCTCTTTTCTAAGTTGAACAGCCCTAATCTTTTTAGTCCCTCCTCATGTGGAAACTGTTCCTTACCTGTGATCATCTTTCTTGCCTTTCGCTGAACCTTTTCCAGTTCCACTAGAACGTTTTTGAGATGGGGCAACCAGAACTGGACACAGTATTCAAGGCATGGGTGCTCCATGGATTTATATATTGGCATTACGATTTTTTGTCTTAGTTTCTATTCCTTTCCTAATAGTTCCAAACATACTGTTAGCCTTTTAGACTGCTGTGATGCATTGAGCTGATGTTTTCAGAGAACTATCCATGGTAACTCCAAGACCACTTTTTTGGGTGATAACAGCTAATTTAGAATCTATTATATATGTATAGTTGGGATTATTTTTTCCCCCATGTGCATTATTTTGCACTTATCTATGTTGAATTACATCTGACATTGTTGCCCTGTTACCTAGTTTTGTGAGATCCCTCTGTTACTCCTCACAGCCTGCTTTGGACTTATCTTGAATAATTTTGTATCATCTGCAAACTTCACCACTTCACTGTTCATGCCCTTTTCCAGATAATTAATGAATATATTGAACAGTACAGGTCCAAATACAGATCCTTGGAGGACTGCACTCATCCCTCTCCATTGTGAAAACTGACTATTTATTCCTACCCTTTGTTTCCTATCTTGCAACCAGTTACTGATCTACAAAGGGACCTTCACTCTTATCCCATGGCTACTTAGGATATGCCTACACTGCAATTAAACACCTGAAGCTGGCCCATGTCAGCTGACTCGTGCTATGGGGCTGTTTAATTGCAGTGTAGTGTTCAGACTCGGGCTCAAGGACCTCATGAGGGGGAAGGGTTCCAGAGCCCAGGCCCAAGCATCTCTACACTGCAATTAAACAGCCCCATAGCCCAAGTCCCAGAAGCCCAAGTCAGCTGACAAAGGCCAGTTGCCGGTGTTTAATCACAGTGTAGACATGCCCTCAGTTTCCTCAGAGGGACCTTGTCAAAGGCTTTTGGAAAATCCAAGTACACCATATCAACTGGATCACCCTTATCCACACAGAATTATAGAACTGTAGGACTGTAAGGGACCTCGATAGATCATCTAGTCCAGGCCCCTGCACTGAGGCAGGATTTAATATTATCAAAACCATCCCTGACAAGTGTTTGTCTAATCTTTTCTAAAAAACCTCCCATGACAGAGATTCCACACCCTCCCTAGGTAATTTGTTCCAGTGCTCAACTACCCTTACACTTACAAAGTTTTAACCTAAATTTTCCTTGCTCCAATTTAAGCCTATTACTCCTTGTCCTGTCCTCAGTGGATAAGGAAAACAATTTATCACCCTCCAATTTCTAACATTTTACATATTTGAAGACTCTTGTGTCTCCTTTCAGTCTTTTCCAGAGTAAACAAACCCAATTTTTCCCTTGTAGGTCATGCTTGCAAGACCTTTAATCATTTTTGTTGCTCTCCTCTGGACTTTCTCCAAATTGTCCACATCTTTCCCAAAGTCTGGTGCCCAGAACTGAACAGAGTACTCCAGTTGAGGCCTTTTCAGTGTTGAGTAGAAGAATTATTTCTCATGTCTTGCCTATGACACTCCTGCTAATACATCCCAGAATGGCGTTCGCTTTTTTTTTGGCAACAGTATTGCATTGTTGACTCATATTTAGGTTAGTGATCCACTATAGCCACCAGATCCTATTCTGCAGGATTCCTTCCTAGGCAGTCATTTCCCATTGTGTACTTATGCAATTGATTGTTCCTTCCTAAGTGGAGTACTTCACATTTGCACTTATTGATTTTATCCTATTTATTTCATTTCTCCAGTTTCTCCATTTCTCCAGTTTGTCAAGATCATTTTGAATTCTAATCCTGTCCTCCAAAGCTCTTGCAACCCCTCCCAGCTTCGTATTGTCCGCAAACTTCATACGTGTACTCTTTATGACACTATCCAAATCATTTATGAAGATATTGAATAGAACTGGACCCAGGACAGATTCCTGTGGGATCCCACTCAATATACCCTTACAGCTTGACAGTGAACCAATTATAACTTATCTCTGAGTACAGTTTTCTAACCAGTTGTGCACCCACCTTATAGTAGGTTTCTCTAAGCTATATTGCCATAGTTTGCTTATGAGTGGGTCATGTGAGACAGTATCAAAAGCCTTACTAAACTCGAGATGTGTCACATCTACCNTGTCTCCTTTCAGTCTTTTCCAGAGTAAACAAACCCAATTTTTCCCTTGTAGGTCATGCTTGCAAGACCTTTAATCATTTTTGTTGCTCTCCTCTGGACTTTCTCCAAATTGTCCACATCTTTCCCAAAGTCTGGTGCCCAGAACTGAACAGAGTACTCCAGTTGAGGCCTTTTCAGTGTTGAGTAGAAGAATTATTTCTCATGTCTTGCCTATGACACTCCTGCTAATACATCCCAGAATGGCGTTCGCTTTTTTTTTGGCAACAGTATTGCATTGTTGACTCATATTTAGGTTAGTGATCCACTATAGCCACCAGATCCTATTCTGCAGGATTCCTTCCTAGGCAGTCATTTCCCATTGTGTACTTATGCAATTGATTGTTCCTTCCTAAGTGGAGTACTTCACATTTGCACTTATTGATTTTATCCTATTTATTTCATTTCTCCAGTTTCTCCAGTTTGTCAAGATCATTTTGAATTCTAATCCTGTCCTCCAAAGCTCTTGCAACCCCTCCCAGCTTCGTATTGTCCGCAAACTTCATACGTGTACTCTTTATGACACTATCCAAATCATTTATGAAGATATTGAATAGAACTGGACCCAGGACAGATTCCTGTGGGATCCCACTCAATATACCCTTACAGCTTGACAGTGAACCAATTATAACTTATCTCTGAATACAGTTTTCTAACCAGTTGTGCACCCACCTTATAGTAGGTTTCTCTAAGCTATATTGCCATAGTTTGCTTATGAGTGGGTCATGTGAGACAGTATCAAAAGCCTTACTAAACTCGAGATGTGTCACATCTACCACTTCTCCCTTATCCACAAGGCTTGTTGAACTGTCAAAGAAAGATATTAGGTTGTATTCTTGTTGGCTCCCTCCAGGAATTCGAATGGATCAATGAGGCATGCCTTCCCTTTACAAAAGTACTGGTGCCCAGTACTTAATTTAGGCTCACCTGCATGTAATTGCCAGGATTGCCTCTTTTAAAAAGACAGCATTACATTCGCTACCTTCCAGTCATCCGGTACAGAGGCTGATTTGATAGGTTATACACTACTGATACTAGTTCTGTAATGTTATACTTTAATTCTTTCAGAACTCTTGGGTGTATACCATCTGGTCCTGGTGACTTACTACAGTTTATTGATCAATTTGTTCTAAAAATTTTCTATTGACACATCAAGTTGGACAGTACTTCAGATTTTGTCGCTACCAAAGAACAGCTCTAATGTGGGTATATCCCCCACATCCTCTACAGTGAAGACCGATGCAAAGAATTCATTTAGCTTCTCTGCAGTGGCCTTGTCTTCTCTGAGTGTTCCTTTAGCACCTCTGTCATCTAGTGGCCCCACTCGTGTTTGGCAGGCTTCCTGCTTCTGATGTACTTTAAAAAAAAGTTACTGTTAGTTTCGGCATCTTTAGCAAGTTGCTTCTCAAATGCTTTCTTGGCCTCCCTTAATATCTTTTTTTTTAAATTTACTTGTCAGTGTCTATGTTCCTTCCTATTTTCCTCATTAGGATTTGACTTCCATATTTTAAAGGATGCCTTTTTGCCTCTACCATCCTCCACTGTTTAGCCATGGTGGCATTCTTTGGACCCTCCTACTGTCTTTTTTGATTTGGGGTATACGTTTAGTCTGAGCCTGTTATAGTGTTTTTAAGTTGCAGGCATTTTACCTTTGTGACTGCTCTTTTTAATTTCCAGCTAACTAGCATCCTTATTCTTGTGTAGTTCCCCTTTTTAAAAGTTAAATGTTACTGTGGTGGGGGTTTTGATATTTTCACCTCCTACAAGGATGTTAAATTTAATTACATTATGGTCACTATTGCCAAACAGTTCAGCCTACAGAGGCAGCTTGTACATTTCACACGAGTTAGTAGGTTAAGGTAAGCCCTAAGCTCCCTCACACACTCTAACTCAACCTACTAACTCATGTGAAAACTACATACTGCCTGGTCTTCACTAGGATTCTGCCTCAAGTTAGAGACATTCCTTGCTTGTTCAAGGCAGCTGGGCTGTGCATGGATGTAGCATGAGGCTGACATGACAGTGCCACTGGTACAGCTTAATTAATATACAAAAACTTTTGTAAAAGGTAGATCAGCATCTTTAACTGGACTCTGTACTGGATAGACAATCAGTGGAGAGGCAAAGCACTACTCTGGAGAACTCCCACTCTGCCTTGCCCAATAATTACCATTTCTGGCATAAAGCTGGACAAATACTTTGAACTGACATTTGAAAGAAATTACACTAGAAAGTGCTGAGGCATCTGAGAATTAGAGGTGTCCATCACACAAATGCATATGAGGATTATAAAACAATCCAGAAAGCCAACAGCCTGTGCTGAGAGAAAGAGGAAAGATTACCCAAGTGACGTTAGATATTCTTTCCCCATACATATAATCATTAGTAAATTTTTGAAGTAATGAGAATTCCTCGCACTCATCTTTTTATCTTTTGCTTTTTTATTTTGAATAGACAAAACCCCTATCAGACACCATAGCTTTCCCCACAAAAATACTTACGAACATTGTGTTTTGATGTAAACAAACAAAAACAAAAAAAACCTAACTTTTATAGTTTTGTAGCCTCAAAATAATCCCAATCTCTGTTTTTAAAAAAAACTCCTGCCTCACTGACCTCGCAAAGCCACAGTGCCATCATCAGAAAGCTTATTTGGATCAAGAAATATTTTGGCATCAGCATCCAAGGATTCCTGCACATATAATACTCGTTGGTTCTGCAGTCCAGTATTGTAAAAGTGAAAATACCTGGAAAACACAAACTGAGTGAGTAAAAAAGGAACTCTATTTTTATTTTCCAGCTCAGCTAGAAAAAGAAAAAGAAAAAAGAAAAAAAAGAAGAAAAAGAAGGAGGAGGAGGTATGAAAGATTGGTAAGAAGCCATAAAAGACAAACAGAAGCCATACAGTAGTGACATCTTTACAACAGAGTATCCAAATGCTTCTGGAATAAAGGGATGTGGAATTCATCTAAGCCACCTTCTACCAAAAAAACAAACCAAAAACCCAAACAAACACACACATACTATATACACAATAGAGGATGAAGTAACTTCCACACTACAACATGACACTGAACAGTTTGACAATCTTGACATCTTAGCAAGTTAGGGAAGCTTCATAGGACAGTTTACCTTAGAAAACCTTTGCACTCAATATTACTATTTCAAAGTTTTTAAAATAATAATTCACAGTTTTCATTCTCTAAACTTTTCCCCTCATATGCTTCCTAGAGCAAATGACTCCTTTATGTTTCCTTCCATCCTAAGTACTGTATCTGGTGGCTGATAAGTAAGTTTTAAATAAAAGAAACTGCATTTGAAACTGTTTCCCTGCATTTCCTTGCTAAGGTCTAGCACAGCAACAAGTGTCAGGAGATAGGTTTCAGAGTAGCAGCCGTGTTAGTCTGTATCCGCAAAAAAGAACAGGAGTACTTGTGGCACCTTATAGACTAACAACTTTATTTGAGCATAAGCTTTCGTGGGCTACAGCCCACTTCATCAGATGCATAGAATGGAACATATAGTAAGAAGATATTTATACTTACAGAGGACATGAAAAAGTGGAAGTAGCCATACCAACTGCAAGAGGCTAATTAATTAAGATGAGCTATTATCAGCAGGAGAAAAAAAACATTTGTAGTGATAATCAAGACGGCCCATTTTAGACAGTTGACAAGAAGGTGTGAGGACACTTAATATTAATATGCAAACTAGATACACCTCTACCTCGATATAACACTGTCCTCGGGAGCCAAAAAAATCTTACTGCGTTATAGGTGAAACCGCGTTATATTGAACTTGCTTTGATCCGCCGGAGTGCGCAGCCCTGCCCCCCCCGGAGTACTGCTTTACCGCGTTATATCTGAATTCGTGTTATATCGGGTCACGTTATATCGAGGTAGAGGTGTACCATTAACTTGGGTTTGAATAGAGACTGGGAGTGGCTGGGTCATTACACATATTGAATCTATTTCCCCATGTTAAGTATCCTCACACCTTCTTGTCAACTATCTAAATTGATTATCACTACAAAAGTTTTTTTGTTTTTTTTTTAATTTAATTTCCCTTCTGTGTTGCCAGGTATTTTCACTTCCTAGTTTACTAAATTAGCGTGACTGGACCACTCTTTCCCAGAACACTTTTTGTGCTCCCTCAGCTTTTTAAAGAGTATTTGTAATAGCTGCTGTTTCAGAGATGCTTAGTTGCAGCTGCTATTTCTTATCTTATAGTTTAAATGATATGATTTATGAATTTCTAAATATTATAACCATAAGAAGTTTATAGGCCCTATTTCAACTGAGTAAGATGTACATGAGAACGCCTTTTTTATATCATGTAATCTCTAGATCTGGATAAATATGATTAGAAGTGGTACAAGAATCACAATTTTTTGAAGTTAGTCTCTCACATGAGGTTGATCATTACTAATGGATAGTGAATACATATTTCAGATAGGGATGCTATCGGAAGAGCTACAGCTCCTCTCCCTGGCTTTGTGTAGCAAAACCACTTTCTGAGTAGTCCTCCTTGCACCTGTGGATAGTTGTGGGGAAGCATCAAAACCTATTGGTTGACTGAAAAAAGGCTGAACTGAAAGATAGAAAGGGCTCTTTATGGATTTTTAAAATTAATAAATGTCCACATGGGAAAAACGGACATTACAAACATGGCTATCACGTCCTCTCTTTGCTCTTTTTGCTGGAGAACTGCTGCATGTCTCTGTAGTGATGTCATAGGACGAGGTAACTCAAGCTGCAACTCCATCTCTGCAGTTGAGGAAAGCCCAAAAATCAGCATCCCCCTTTCTACCCTCACCTAGTTAAAAGGAACAAAAGCTGTGATTTAAATTGGCAAATTGTCAGTAACTAAAATTTTTAAACAAGTACCCTTATAGTCCCATTTTCTTTTTTTAAATCCTTGTTAAACAGTATGACTTTCTGCTCCTCTGCTGATATTTAAGGGTCTTTTGAGCAAAAGAATATCCATAGAAAGATAATGAAAATGACTACGTAAAGTCCTGTCAATTGCACAAAGTAAAAATAGCAAAATTTCCTCCCCCCCCCCGACCTTTCCGGTTTAGTAATCCTAGGTATTACTTATAACCAGGGCTTAGAATTCAGCTTTATGATCTAAAAAGCACCCAACAGCTTCTTTACATACCTTTTTCCTTTCTTGAAGTGGCAACTGTACTTGGGATAGTCATAGAGCTCAGTCATTCGTTCTTTGAATAACCCTCTGACAGGACACTGCTCAAGAAAGGGCACTGTAAGCTTATTCTGGGCCTCCACAAAAGCCTGAAGGTAAAAAATAATGCACATGCTGAGTCAAACATACCTATACGTCCTACAAGAAATACTATCTTCTGACACAAGTCGCACAGAAAGAATTGTTCTATGTATTTGATGTGTAGAGTCACCCATGAAGAGTCTCAACGCCTACCTCCATAATATCATGATAAAGTGATAGAAAATAAAGTATTCAAGATAAAATAGTAGATCTCAATCTTGACTCTCAGATGCACACTTGTGTAATTAAAATTACAGCCACCAAAAAACTAGATTTCCTCCCATCCCCCAAAAAGAAGCATTTAAGAAAGCGTCTCATATTTGTCCAAGAGGCTTGGGTAAAAATCAGATTATAGTGTGTATATAAATAGTGGGGTAGCCGTGTTAGTCTGGATCTGTAAAAAGCAACAGAGAGTCCTGTGGCACCTTTAAGACTAACAGATGTATTGGAGCATAAGCTTTCGTGGGTGAATACCCACTTTGTCAGACGTATGACTATATAAATAGTGTTAGCTTCACTTGCATCACAAGAAGTATATAGAGCTGCAATACAGTGTGCCTCCAGTACTCTACAACTACTAAAACTGGAAAATCTATAAGGAAAAATAAAATGTATTTCACTCCAATAAGGATAGTATTTATATGGCAGCGTATGACTAGCAGACATACATAACACTTTGAGCTGTGTCAATCCATCACATCTCACAAGCTATATAGAATTGGTCTGGACAGTAAACCCAGGAAAGCCCAGGGTACAAACAGGAATGGGTTGTGTCAGTTCTGAAGACGGCACTTCTTCCTTCTCAGAATGCACTGAACCCAATCCTCATGACAGCAGGTGAGATTCACACATGTGAAGAGGACTCGAATGGTGCATAAAGGTATGTTCTGAGCTGGGTGTCTGTTCTTGAGAGACATATGATCACGTTCCCGATCACTTGTGGACGTTAAAATTTCAGTGTCACAAAAGGGTAGTAATGTCAACCCCGGTCTCAAGGCCAAATCCAACTCAATTATCTTCTGCCTACCCAAGTTCCTTCTGCAATTTCAATTAGAAATGTTATTCTTCTATTTCACATCCTAAAACTGTTATGTAGGGTGTCCAGGAGCTGTTAAGTAGGGTCTGTATTTTATCCCAGAGTTGAGTTCTTTTCAGCAGTAGATGAAATGAGCCCTTTATAGCTTACATAGCAGTCTAAAATACTTTACAATTCTTCAGAAAGCAAGGTGCTATACAAACAAAATGGATCCCAGTGGTCCATTGCCTTGTACCTTGAGTAGTCATTTACCTCTTGTGCAATGGAGTAAAAAGTACCATTCAAACCTTGCATATGCGAGAGGAACTCACATAAGTCCCTGGTCTGCTAGTACAGGCACTAACCAAATCTAGCCAAGAGTATTAATTTAGGAGCTATAAATGCCCAACAAAAAAATTAATTCAGGGAAAACAAATTGATTATTTCAATTACGCCATCATGAGAATGTAGATAGCAAACACACTGGCTACTCATTTAATTAAATTAATGTTTGCAAAACACTAAGATTCTCAGATCAAAGGGACAATGTAAGTGTGCAAATTATTATAAATAGCCACACACTTATTCCATTTGCTATCCTGAATTGTACTGGTATATCAGACCCGGGGTAAACACTTTGGGACTTTTCTTATGTTCTATAGGGTGTGTTGAACAGAGTAATACACCTCTACCCCGATAGAACACAATCCGATATAACATGAATTCGGATATAACGCGGTAAAGCAGCGCTCCAGGGGGGCGGGACTGCGCGCTCCGGCAGATCAAAGCGAGTTCAATATAACATGGTTTCACCTATAATGCGGTAAGATTTTTTGGCTCCCGAGGACAGCGTTATATCGGGGTAGTGGTGTACTTATACATTACCTGTTCTGCTCACTCTCAGATCAGACCAGACCAGTGGTTCTCAAATTTATTTGATCGCGCGCCCCCCCCCTTTGTGTCTGTAGTAGTTCACACCCCCCATCCCTTCCGCCACACAAGTACATATACTGATAAAAGTGGCAGAGGCACTTCACTTGAATCAATTTCAGCTTCTGTATTTTTTACTTGAGTTTGGCTCATTCGTGCAACAGAAAAAACCCATGATCCATTCTAATAAGAGCAAAAGCAAAACTGTGATTGTGATGCATCCTTACAATTAATTGTGCACATCATGTTGTAGAAAACGGATTAAGGTACAGATGGCAAAGACTTTGTATAATACTATGCAAGCTTAACAGAAATCCATCAAAACACACAGCGCCATCTGAAGACCTGATATGTCTGGAGGAATCAGCTTTGCCAGTTATTTGTTGCTGTGGGGTAAAATGTGTGCAGTGAGGTTTTTTCTCCCTAAAGTTTCTCATGCCCCCTAGAATACATTCCACAACCCCCTCCCATCCAAGGGGGCCCAACTCCCCAGTTTGAGAACCTCTGGATTAGACCAATTTTACCATTATGGAATACTTTACTATATTTCCCCCTGCCTCTGCTCAATCACAAAGTATGTTGCAAAAGTTACAAAAATATTTATAAATGGGATATTGTCAGAGTCTAAAAAATGAATTAGAATTAATAGGTTCCACAAGAGTTTTGTTGAGAGAAGATCCAGATAACGACCCTCAAGAATAAAAAAAAAAAAAACCCTGACTTTCCAAAAGATTGCACGCAAATGAGGCACTACTCTATAGAACATACACTGAACACATTAAATTTGCCAATGGAAACATTCATACTAAATAGTCACATCCAAATGAAAGGCACTAAACAGAATGCTTACTTTCCCTCCAACCCAGAGTCCATTCAGGATAGATATATGAAAGATCAGCAAAATTATTCTCTACTTTCCCTCCTTTCATGAGCCTACAGAGAAGGATCCTGTATTTTTTGTTGAAATTCACAACTGACAAATGTCACGTCATAAGATTTGGAGAAGTACAGAACTGAGTAATAGCAGAGAAGGAGAGAATAAAAAGGTTAAGAGGAGACAAAATGTGTGTATCTTTCATACAAATAACCTGGCTTTTTTTCAAGTTAGCGCTTAAAGAAAAAAAGAAAGCCAGTTTCTTATGAAGATGTCACCACAGAATGCACTACTGTAGTCGAGCTCAAAGCCCTGAAAAAAAGTGAAATGACACAGCCATTTTAAATGATTGATTTGTACAGTAGAAAGACTCCAAGTGAAGCTTCACAGTTAGTCAGTGAGGAGAAAATGGGGAACAGCCATATGTTTAAAGACTGTAGCAAATGCATTTATAGTAGCGAGCTTCATTCCCTGCTGATCACATTGTAGGACTACAGGTTTGTCTGAATTTTTGTCTGAATTTTTTCTTTCAGAAGATTAGTTTGAATAGATCCTCTAACTTATATTCCACTTGCCATCCCTCTCTTTCTTTAGCTAGAACAGGGGTAGGCAACCTATGGCACGTGTGCCGAAGGCAGCACGCAAGCTGATTTTCAGTGGCACTCACACTGCCCGGGTCCTGGCCACCGGTGTGGGGGGATCTGCATTTTAATTTAATTTTAAATGAAGCTTCTTAAACATTTTAAAAACCTTATTTACTTTAATATATAATTAAACTATTGTTGTATGTATAGACTTCTAGAAAGAGACCTTCTAAAAACGTTAAAATGTATTACTGGCACGCGAAACCTTAAATTAGAGTGAATAAATGAAGACTCGGCACACCACTTCTGAAAGGTTGCCGACCCCTGAGCTAGAACCTCAAGTCAAACTCACGCTGTAGTTCAGAAATATTCAGTCCCTGTATCTGGTTTCTGATCAGAGGAATCCCAATGCTTATGAAGGAAAGGGCAGAGCAGAGTCTCCCAGGTCTGGGACTCTGAGTAGTTAGAGACCTGTGCTAGCAGATCCCTATACAGCATTGAGGTCTTATAAAGAATAGTGTACCACCCCATCATGTATCTTCTACATACGTACACAAAAATGGAAGGTGTGGTTAAATATTTGACAGTCTTTTTTTAACATACCAGATTGTCTTTTGATATAGAAAAATAACTATAATAGCTTTCTGTATAGTGTATGTTCTTCACTAATCCAGTAGTGGAATATGTAGAGTTGATACTTTTTATATATATACATATATATATAAAAAGTATCTGCGTTCAACCTCAAAAATAGTATAATTCGTTCTGTTAGCACTTCTGCTGCTTCCCATAGCTCCTACCAAAAAAGACATTTTTCCTTATTTGTTTAATCTTAAATCCAGTTAGATTATAGTAAAAGCCACATTTCTTTTGCATTCCCCGTCAGAGCCCAAAAAGCCCAAATGCACTTATGTATTTTTCCACAGTTTCATATCAGCAATTTAAAAAAAGGATATACTGGTTTTATAATTAATTATATTGTGTTAATGTCCAAAGCATGCTAGGCACTTTCCAACACCGAAGAAGGCACAGTCCTTGCCCCAAAAGCACA
Organism: Platysternon megacephalum; assembly: GCA_003942145.1. NCBI lineage: Eukaryota > Metazoa > Chordata > Testudines > Platysternidae > Platysternon > Platysternon megacephalum. The sequence goes on along the minus strand of QXTE01000011.1, from coordinate 13,797,132 downwards.
TATTCTATTAAAACAAAAATCAGATGAAGGCTGAGGGAATGGGATATGACATACAAGCAAACACAATGGGGTGGCAGGTGTCTTGTTAAAAATTACCTATCAGTTAAATACACTAGACAACCCTCCCAGCAACCTTCCTGCTTATTCAGCCCCCTCCTTCTGTCCCCCTATCAACATCAACTCTCAACTTCCACCCTAGTAACCAATGCCTTGCTCTACCAATGTTCAACATCTCACTTCTGCAGAGGTGAGCTGTTGACTCTGACAGCAAAGAAAGGGCTCAACAATAGGGTATTTCCAGTACTGCAGCAAGAGAAAAGTAATGCACACCAGTATACTTTTCTACCATGGATTTACTCAGAAGTGTGGCTGGAGGAAACAATTTTTCTGTGTAAGACACAGAAGGAAGGGACACCTAAGAGGGGGAAGAAGTTATTAAAAATTAAAAAAAACCACCAACAACCACCACCACCACCCAAAACCACACAAACACCCCCCAAGAAGCTCCAATTTCAAGGAGAGCAAAGAGGAAAAAAGAATAAAGCAAAGGAGGGCTAATCTGTGTTAGCTGCATTAAAAAAGTTACCCAGAAAAAAATAAAACTTAATGCTGTCTGCTGGCTTTGCCATCGCTTGTTTGTTACATAAATCTAAAGGGAGTTGAAGTGCCTTCATTCTATTTGCAGGTCAGTGCTCAACTGACCTGACGCAGGGCAACATGAATGCAAGAAATGTACACCACTGCACTCTACCGATTGCCCTGATAAAGGTAGGTGTCACAGCAGCCATTCTGCAGGGGGACAAGTCCCCTCAGATCTGAGTGAATTTACAATACCTTACAGAGCTACGGAACATCCCCAAATATCTGCAAACCACCACAAGAGGATACAAGGGGCAGTTCTAGATCATCTGCTGGCAGGAATTGAACAGTAGTTAAGAAAACTGCTAAATCTGGTCCAAAAAAAGAAGCAAAATTCCCCCCCAAAAAATCAGAAGTTTTCATCTCACAGGGATTGGGAATTATTTCCAGATTCCTCCCCCTTCTCCCTCCCTCTCTCAGTTCTTTATATATTTCTCAAAACTTCTCTAATAAAGAGTTACACGGTAACAGTTAAAGAGTTTCATTTCTCCTTTTGCAACTATCATTTCCAAACTTGAGGAAGCTTTGAGAAATTACAGAGAAATTAAAGAAAAGATGAAAAAAAATCTAGACAGTTTATCTTACTGCATTGAGTGGCAAAAATAAATAAGGAAAAGAGAAAAAGGGGGGTAGGGAGGGAGAATGGAAAAAAATTAAAAATAAAGATTTCAAAGTTTCTAGTTTTGATGAAAACCAGGGGGGGGGAAATTTTACTTATTTATATTTTTTTATACATATACATACATACACACACAACAGTTGTGTTTTAAAATATTCATTCAACATATTGAATGTATATATATTTATTTTACTAGTGCTGTCAATCACAGCTAACTCAAGTGATTAACTCAAAACAAATTAACTCGATTAATTGTAGTTTTAATTGCACTATCAATAATAGAATACCAATTTAAATTGTAAATATTTGTGGATGTTTTTCTACATTTTAAAATACATTGATTTCAATTACAACACAGAATACAAAGTGTACAGTGCACACTTTATATTATTTTTTATTACAAATATTTGCACTGGAAAAAGATAAGCAAAAGAAATAGTATTTTTCAATTCACCTCAGACAGGTACTGTAGTGCAATCTCTTTACCATGAAAATGCAGCTTACAAATGTAGATTTTTTTGTTTGTTACATAACTGCACTCAAAACCAAAACCATGTAAAACTTCAAAGCCTACAAATCCACTCAGTCCTACTTCTTGTTCAGCCAATCGCTAAGACAAACAAGTTTGTTTACATTTACGGGACATAAAGCTGCCTGTTTCTTATTTACAATGTCACCTGAAAGTGAGAACAGGCATTTGCATGGCACTGTTGTAGCCAGCGTTGCAAGATATTTACGTACCTGATATGCTAAACCTTTGTATGCCTCTTCATGTTTTGACTTGTGTCCAAAAATATTTAAATAAATGTTATTCTATTATTGTTTTAACAGCACAATTCATCTTTTTAATTTTTTTTAAAATCACACGATTAATCACAATTAATGTTTATAATCGTTTGGCAGCCTTACTTTTTACCCAAAAAATTAATGAACATTTTTGACAAGGTCTGGGAGTTACATGGTCAGAGACCTATGATTAGACTCTGGAAGCTCAGCATGGACATTTGTATTCAGTGATGCACATGGAGTTGGCCATTTAGGGTATGGCTACACTGCAAATGAAGATGTGATTGTAGCAAGGATACACATACCCATGCAAGCTTTAATCTCATTAGTATAGATAACGGCAGCATAGTTGTGATGGCATGGGCCCTCCAGGGACTCTGGGCACATACTCCAGTTGCTAGCCTGTGTTGCCACATCTATACTGCTAAAGCTACCACGGGTATGCCTACCAGCAAAACGATCACACCTTTTACTTGCAGTGTAGGGAAAAGGGGCAGTCACAAATTTCCACTTCCTCCCTCAACCACCACGTCTGCAAGGAAACTCACCAAGCAAAAGCTAAGATTCCTAGCCCTTAAGGGATGGGGGAAGTCACATGTGAACCAGTACCTTTAAAAATACAAAGTAAAATACACACATGAAGAGAGAGACACCACCACCACTAGTTTTTTTTATTATTTAAAAAAAAAAAAAAAAAAATCTACCCAAAGAGAAGAGACCACAAAACGGTCCTTGTTACATTTTCACTGGAAACATTCAAAGCTACTTAGAGTGGTGTCTTATTTGCCAGTGTGTTAAATTCCAGTATGCGCCAGTGTTTTATACAATCAATAGTTAGTTTATCCTTACAATGTCAACTTAAAGTTCAGTGTTGTATCAAAAGCCACACCCCTGTTAGGTTTACCTTTTCTTGTTAAAGGTAGCTGAAACGGGCCCTGTTCTTGCTACTTGTACACCAATGGACTGCCACGCCCACACAGAATCCCATATCAGTCAATGGGGCTCTGCACAGGTGCAGCAGTCTGCCTGCTCGTAAGTTGCATGATATGGGCTGTAGTTTGGAAATACAATAGCTTATTTCTACAGAAATACTATGGATGAACTTTATCCCCCTATTCAAGTGAAACCAGCAAGTGCCCTTAATATTTTGCATTTTTGGACTGAGAATAACTGGTGTGCTGTTTTTTGATGACAATATATACACCTAGCCACCGGTTTTATTTTGTCATGGGCTTTATGCTGAAGTTTTTGCTGAATGGCTAAACGTGAAATACATCAGAAACAATGTGTGTAGCTGTTTGAATATTCAACTGGTAAAATATTCAGCAATTCTGGATGGATTTTTGATAGTTTATTAATAAAGTAGTTGACTCACTCCAGAGCAGGTTGAACAGTATTCAAATAATTATGCAGCAGAGTTTATTAAGTTATTCACCAATTCTTTGTCATACACACCAGTTCTCTGGTTATAGGTATACTATTCTTTTAACAGGATAATAATTTCCCCACACACAGGATGGGAGTTTTCAAAAGTGCTCAGCAGTGGCCTAATTCTGTTCCCACTGAAGTCAGAGGGGAATTTATCTTTGACTTCTGTGAGAGCAGAGTTGGGGTGGAATTTTTGAAAGCTTTCAGCGGTGGTCTGAGAGTTTGTGTAAGTGAACTGTACAGAGTTCTATTTGTTCAGCAGATAAACAGAAATACATATCCTACCATTAAAAGGGCAATCAATCTAACAAAACCCATCCCCCAGAACAGAGACGGTATCACTGATGGAGTTAAATATTACAATATAAAACTAAACAGAGTTCTGCTGGATTGTGTTTCACTAAATAAAGGGGAAAGAGAAAAGTCAAAGTGCCACTGGAGAAGGATCAAACTGTTTATAAACAAAATGTAAGTCAGATATAACTACAAACCTATTTGACTGTGTCCTTTTAAAATAGTTTCACTTCTAGTGTATTATTCCAAGCATACCTTCTGCTTATAATTACATTATATTTCCATCACCCCAAGTTAACTGCTCTTGCTGCTTGATCTCTGCTCTTTTTATTCCCAGTCTGCCCCTCAGCCCAGATCAACAATACAAACTTTTGCCAACATAGCTACATTAGTTAAGGGTGTGATGATGTTTTGTCCTGGCAAAAGCCCCTAGTGTAGATGCAGTTACACTGGCAAAACTGGGCTTCTGCCAGCATGGTTTAGGCCTGACTCACACTTAAAAGTTTTTCTGGCTAGGAGTGTTTAAAAAAAAAAAAAAAAAAAATCCACCCTAACCGACATACCTGTTACGCTACCGTCTGGAGTTTCCTCTCTGCCTCTTATGCAGTAGCAGTTACTAATGGAGGCAGCCAGGTTCTCTAGTTGCTTTTACACGCTTCAGGCCTGGATAACTCTGTCTGGGAGCTCTGTCCCACTTCTGTTCTACATCCAGCAAGCCTCCCCCTCATAGGTGAGCAAAAGCCTTCTTAGCGCAGTGATACTCAGACTGAGGCTCCCAAGCCTCACTTTAAATTTCACCTTAAATCCTCTTTTTCTCTTTAGTTTATGACAGACACACATTTTTGGTGACACATTTTGCAATACTGGGTATCAAAGCCACTACATAAAAATAAGATGTATAGTATTTCTTCTATTGTCCTTCAAAAGGTAATAAGCAAACCTCATGCGCACAGACTGTACTGCATACAATAGAAACAGAGGGATAAATAAGAAAAGGAGGCCGTAAAGCGGAGAAGTGCTCTTCCTGCCTATTTTTATGCTGGATTATAAAGATGTTCTAGCCCTGTGATGAAGTGACAAATTTTAGCTCAATGCCATCCAGTGCATTATTAGTCACTGACCATATATTATGCCATAACATAAACCAGATTTTTTTTTCAAACTCTCTAAAATATATTACAATGTCATAAATTAAGGTATCATCGTACTATAAAATAGGATATGGTGTGATCAAAAAGCTTCAGGAGAAAAAAAGGCATGTTGAAGGTTAAGATTTAAGCTTGTAGGCATATGAGTGCACAGAAGTGGATACAGTACACAGCAACTAGCCCATTATTTTCATGAGCACATAGCTTATCCATAAATAAGAGAAAAGGAGGGGGGGGGGAACCACACAAGCAATAAATGACAGACATTTGGAAGATCACTGGGATTAGTAAGAATTAACTGCAATTGTTTTTCAAGTTCTGAGGGTTGATGAAGTGTTAACTTATTTAACAGTGCAAAAAGTGCCTAAAATGTAGACTTGAAGGGATTATCGGAAGTGTGTAAATTAATTTGTTTTTCCAAAGCTGCAAAGTCTGATCACAAATCTCAATCCAATTACTTGTTCCAGCACATGCTCTATTGCTGTTGTCACAGCTGCTATATAAATGGACTGGAAAATAGAGTATAACAAAGGAGTAAGTATCAGAGTGGTGTGCCATGTTAGTCTGTATCCACAAAAACAAGGAGTTTTTGAGGAGTCCGGTGGCACCATAAAGAGTAAGATTTTGAGGAGTCCGGTGGCACCATAAAGAGTAAGATTTATTTGGGCATAAGCTTTCGTGGGTAAAAAACCCACTTCTTCAGATGCATGGAGTGAAAATTGCAGATACAGGCACATATTATTTATGCCTATATCTGTAATTTTCACTCCATGCATCTGAAGAAGTGTGGTTTTTTAGTCACAAAAGCTTATGCCCAAATAAATCTGTTACTCTTTATGGTACCACCGGACTCCTCGTTGTTTTTAAAGGAGTAAGTACCATTTCTCCCTGGCCTCACTATTCAGTAATTCTATATGGTTTCCTTTATTACGATTATTTCATGTCCTGCATGCACTATCTAAATGTGGGGGCTGGAGAGGGAAGGACCTTCCTTCCTTGAGTAGAATATTCTTCTGTCCCATTTTGTGGTGGTTATATTATTAGCAGAGTACATATTGAGGCATTCCACAGCAAGAAGTGATCGATAAGGCTGCAGTTTGCAACAACGGAGTGAGAAAATAAATCAAAGTTACGTGTCTGCTCATACGCCCACTATTCCTGGGGCATTCAGCAGCTAATGCTGAAGCTGGGTCTTTAAAGACAGCCAATCAACAGGAGAAACCTCTTGCAATTCACCTTCAAAGATAACACCCACTAGGATAAGCTTAGTATTCAGCTTATTTCCTACGGGTATTGGTCTAAAAAAATCACAGTATTGCTATAGCAGATGCATGATTACTTTTGCCCCTTTGCCAAGCAGTAGCAGATGTCAGCCCTTGCTGATCAGTTTCGTGTCAGAGGTGAAATCAGTGACATGGGGTTAACGTATTACTACACCTCTACCCCAATATAATGCTGTCCTCGGGAGCCAAAAAAATCTTACTGCGTTATAGGTAAAACCGCGTTATATTGAATTTGCTTTGATCCGCCCCCCCGGAGCACTGCTTTACCGTGTTATATCCGAATTCGTGTTATATCGGGGTAGAGGTGTACTATAATATGTTTACTTATGAAGTGTACATGAGTCCTGGTTCCTTGAACAGAGATGGTCACGAATTGCTCACAGGCAAGTCCCTCTTGCAAACCTCAGGTACGGCACCATTGCCTCATCACCAAGCAGCAGCCTCAGAACTGCCTCTCAATGCTCAGAGGATACTGTTCCTTGTTCCCTCCTGGAAACACCATCGACAGTCCACCCCCATCCCCACCCCCTGTTCAAAGCTCCTCCTCTAGGATGAAATGGCCACAAGGGGACAGCCTGGGCATCAATCCTCTTCGTGCAGCTGCGTTACAAAGGAACCTCAGAAAAGGTTCAACTGCCCAGATAAAGGGCGAGTCATTTAGTATAATCTCCCTGACCCAAACAAACAGTCATTGGGTAAGAGTTTCATGCATGTTATGAATTGATGTATAAGCACTCAGGATCACCTTAGCACAGGGGTCTCAAACACGCGGCCCGCAGGGTTATTGCATGCGGCCCGCGAGCTCCTCACGGCCCCCCCGCTCTCCCCCAACGTTTACCTAGAGCGGCTGCCTGCCTGCCCTGCCCCCGCGCCAGGAATCGGCTGGAACCTGGGGGAGGAGGGGCGCAGAGGGTGTGTGTGGCTGTTGCTTCAGGCACCGCCCCCAGCAGTTCCCATTGGCCGGGAATGGGGAACTGTGGTCAATGGGAGCTGCTGGGGGCGGTGCCTGAAGCAACAGCCACACACACCCCTGCGCCCCTCCTCCCCCAGGTTCCAGCTGCTTCCTGGTGCGGCGCGGCGGCAGGGCAGGCAGGCAAGCAGGGAGCCTGCCCTGCCCCCGGTGCGGGTCGGGCCGGAGCCCGCCCCCCGCACTCCTCCTGCACCCCGACCCCCTGCCCTGAGTCCCCTGCCGCACCCCGACCCCCTGCCCTGAACCCCCTCCACACCCCGCACCCCGACACCCTGCCCTGAGCCCCCTGCTGCACCCTGCACCCCAACCCCCTGCCCTGAGCCCCCTGCTGCACCCCGACCCCCTGCCCTGACCCCCCCGCTGCACCCCTCCTGCACCCCAACCCTCTGCCCTGAACCCCTGCCACACCCCACACCCCTGCTCTGAGCCCCCTGCTGCACCCCGCACCCTAACCCCCTGCCCTGAACCCCCACCGCACCCCTCCTGCACCCCAACCCCCTGCCCTGAGCCCCCTCCTGCACCCCTCACCCCTCCTGCGCCCCCTGGGGGCAGGGAGGGGGCAGGGAAGGGGTGGGAAGAGGCGGGGCAGAGGCGGGGCCTCATGGAAGCGGTGGAGTGGGGGCAGGGCCGAGGGCGGCGGGCGGGAGGTGTCAGTAAATGTGGCCCTCGGCTCAATGTACTAGTCCTCATGTGGCCCTCGTGGTCATTTGAGTTTGAGACCCCTGCCTTAGCACGTCATTACGCTTTTGCTAAATTCAACCAGAGTTATATGTCTGTGTTCACAAAAACGTAATTCAATATCTGATGTAGATGTCAATATTTTAATCATGACCGCATTTTAATGGTGACTGCTTTGGTCGCACTGGTGGGAGAGAATAGCAGAGTTTTCAGTTTTAGCTTGGAATTTCTTTACTCTTGTGAATTTAGAGTAGGCTCTTCACATAATTTGACCTCAGTATTTTGCAGCCAATCTGCATTAGCAATAATAGCCTGATAGCACCAAGGTGGAGAGTTCAAACGCAGTATCTTTTAAATAGGTACATAACAGTGTAAAAAGAAGACAGTGAAAATTATCTATGGAGTTGGTTGGATGAAATATTAGGTGCCTCCCCTCAGTAAGGATAAGCATGCCTGACTCAAGGAGAATTTGAAAATCATATAGAAAAAAATATATATTCTAGGATTCAGATCAGTCTAGCTACACGTGGTAGCATTTCTAAATAACATACAAAGGCACAACAGGATTGGAGAATGAGGTATGGAGGGGTGTAAGTACGATTGTTAAAAACAAACAAACAAAACCCCTATTTTTAGAGGTCACCTATATATACACACATTAGCACCTACTTAAATAACAGAGGGTCCATTTGGATAAGAGACTAATTTTGATCTTGTTTGTTTAAAGTTAATGTTAGATTACTCCCCTGAGATAGTGCTTGGGGTGTGCTACAGACCGCCAGGATCCAATTTTGATATGGATAGAGACCTCTTTAATGTTTTTAATGAAGTAAACACTAATGGGAATTGTGTGATCATGGGAGACTTTAACTTCCCAGATATAGACTGGAGGACAAGTGCTAGTAGTAATAACAGGGCTCAGATTTTCCTGGATGCGATAGCTGATGGATTCCTTCACCAAGTAGTTGAAGAACCAACAAGAGGGGATGCCATTTTAGATTTGGTTTTGGTGAGTAGTGAGGACCTCATAGAAGAAATGGCTGTAGGGGACAACCTTGGTTCGAGTGATCATGAGCTAATTCAGTTCAAACTAGATGGAAGGATAAACAAAAATCGATCTGGGACTAGGGTTTTTTATTTTAAAAGGGCTAACTTTAAAGAATTAAGGAAATTAGTTAGGGAAGTGGATTGGACTGAAGAACTTGTGGATCTAAAGGCGGAGGAGGCCTGGAATTACTTCAAGTCAAAGTTGCAGAAACTATCAGAAGCCTGCATCCCAAGAAAGGGGAAAAAATTCATAGGCAGGAGTTGTAGACCAAGCTGGATGAGCAAGCATCTCAGAGAGGTGATTAAGAAAAAGCAGAAAGCCTACAAGGAGTGGAAGATGGGAGGGATTAGCAAGGAAAGCTACCTTATTGAGGTCAGAACATGTAGGGATAAAGTGAGAAAGGCCAAAAGCCATGTAGAGTTGGACCTTGCAAAGGGAATTAAAACCAATAGTAAAAGGTTCTATAGCCATATAAATAAGAAGAAAACAAAGAAAGAAGAAGTGGGACCGCTAAACACTGAGGATGGAGTGGAGGTTAAGGATAATCTAGGCATGGCCCAATATCTAAACAAATACTTTGCCTCAGTCTTTAATGAGGCTAATGAGGAGCTTAGGGATAATGGTAGGATGACAAATGGGAATGAGGATATGGAGGTAGATATTACCACATCCGAGGTAGAAGCCAAACTCGAACAGCTTAATGGGACTAAATCGGGGGGCCCAGATAATCTTCATCCAAGAATATTAAAGGAACTGGCACATGAAATTGCAAGCCCATTAGCAAGAATTTTTAATGAATCAGTAAACTCAGGGGTTGTACCGTACGACTGGAGAATTGCTAACATAGTTCCTATTTTTAAGAAAGGAAAAAAAAGTGATCCGAGTAACTATAGGCCTGTTAGTTTGACATCTGTAGTATGCAAGGTCTTGGAAAAAATTTTGAAGGAGAAAGTAGTTAAGGACATTGAGGTCAATGGTAATTGGGACAAAATACAACATGGTTTTACAAAAGGTAGATCGTGCCAAACCAACCTGATCTCCTTCTTTGAGAAGGTAACAGATTTTTTAGACAAAGGAAACGCAGTGGATCTAATTTACCTTGATTTCAGTAAGGCATTTGATACGGTTCCACATGGGGAATTATTAGCTAAATTGGAAAAGATGGGGATCAATATGAAAATTGAAAGGTGGATAAGGAACTGGTTAAAGGGGAGACGACAACGGGTCATACTGAAAGGTGAACTGTCAGGCTGGAAGGAGGTTACTAGTGGAGTTCCTCAGGGATCGGTTTTGGGACCAATCTTATTTAATCTTTTTATTACTGACCTTGGCACAAAAAGTGGGAATGTGCTAATAAAGTTTGCGGATGACACAAAGCTGGGAGGTATTGCTAATACAGAGAAGGACCGGGATATCATACAGGAAGATCTGGATGACCTTGTAAACTGGAGTAATAGTAATAGGATGAAATTTAATAGTGAAAAGTGCAAGGTCATGCATTTAGGGATTAATAACAAGAATTTTGGTTATAAATTGGGGACACATCAGTTGGAAGTAACAGAGGAGGAGAAGGACCTCGGAGTATTGGTTGATCACAGGATGACTATGAGCCGCCAATGTGATATGGCCGTTAAAAAAGCTAATGCGGTCTTGGGATGCATCAGGCGAGGTATTTCCAGTAAAGATAAGGAGGTGTTAGTACCGTTATACAAGGCACTGGTGAGACCTCATCTGGAATATTGTGTGCAGTTCTGGTCTCCCATGTTTAAGAAGGATGAATTCAAACTGGAACAGGTACAGAGAAGGGCTACTAGGATGATCCGAGGAATGGAAAACCTGTCTTATGAAAGGAGACTCAAAGAGCTTGGCTTGTTTAGCCTAACCAAAAGAAGGCTGAGGGGAGATATGATTGCTCTTTATAAATATATCAGAGGGATAAATATCAGGGAGGGAGAGGAATTATTTAAGCTTAGTACCAATGTGGACACAAGAACAAATGGATATAAACTGGACATTAGGAAGTTTAGACTTGAAATTAGACGAAGGTTTCTAACCATTAGAGGAGTGAAGTTCTGGAACAGCCTTCCAAGGGGAGTAGTGGGGGCAAAAGACATATCTGGCTTCAAGACTAAGCTTGATAAGTTTATGGAGGGGATGGTATGATGGAATAGCCTAATTTTGGCAATTAATTGATCTTTGATTATTAGCAGGTAAATATGCCCAATGGTCTGTGATGGGATGTTAGATGGGGTGGGATCTGAGTTACTACAGAGAATTCTTTCCTGGGTGCTGGCTGGTGAGTCTTGCCCACATGCTCAGGGTTTAACTGATCGCCATATTTGGGGTCGGGAAGGAATTTTCCTCCAGGGCAGATTGGCAGAGGCCCTGGAGGTTTTTCGCCTTCCTCTGCAGCATGGGGCACGGGTCACTTGCTGGAGGATTCTCTGCACCTTGAGGTCTTTAAACCACAATTTGAGGACTTCAATAACTCGGGCATAGGTTAGGGGTTTGTTACGGGAGTGGGTGGGTGAGATTCTGTGGCCTGCGGTGTGCAGGAGGTCAGACTAGATGATCATAATGGTCCCTTCTGACCTTAAAGTCTGAGTCTACGAGATTCTTGCCCCACCTTACCCTCAACTCAAGATTCCCTCTTTCCTTCCTGTTTCTAGGAAGGACACTGTGCCCCCCCCCCCCCCTCCCTCCCACTGAATATAAGAATGGCCATACTGGGGCTATCTAGCCCATTATCCTCTCCCTGACAGTAGCCAGTGCCAGATGCTTCAGAGAGAATTAACAGAACAAGGCAAATTTTGAGTGATCCACCCCCTACCATCCAGTCCCAGCTTCTGGCAATTAGGGGTTTTGGGACGCCCACAGCATAGGGTTGCATCCCTGACCGTCTTGGCTAATAGCCATTGAGGGACCTATCATCCACATATTTATCTAATTATTTTCTGAACCCAGTTATACTTTTGGCCTTCACAACATACTCTGCCAACACTTCCAAATTGTGTGAAAAAGTGTTTGTTTATACCTGCTACCTACTGATTTCATCATATGACCACTAGATATTGTGTTATGTGAAGGGGTAAATAACACTTCCCTCATTTCCTCCATACCATTCATGATTTTATAGACTTCTATCTTAACCCCCCCTTACCCATCTCTTTTTTAAGATGAACCGTCCCAGTCTTTTTAATTTCTCCTTGTATGGAAGCTGCTCCATACCCTTAATTTTTGTTGTCCTTTACTGTAGCTTTTCCAATTCTAATATGTTCTTTTTGAGATGAGGTGACCAGATGCATGAGTATTCAAGGTGTTGGCATACCATGGATTTATGTAGTGACAATTTGACTTTTTCTGTCCCTATTTCCTATCCCTTTCTTAATGGTTTCTAACATTGTTTGCTTTTATGACTGCCGCTGCACATTGAGCGGGTGTATTCAGAGAACTATCTACAATGACCCCAGATCTTTTTCATGGTATGAGCTAATTTAGACCCCATCATTTTGGATGTATAGTTGGGATTATTTTTTCCAACACGCATTACTGTGCACTTAACTGAAATCACCTGCCTTTTTGTTGCCCAGTTGTGAGATCCCTTTGTAATTCTTCACAGTCAGCTTTGACCCTAACTATATTGAATAATTTAATATCTGCAAATTTTTCCACCATGTTCACCCACTTTTCCAGATCATTTATGAATATATTGAACACCACAGCTCTCAGTACAGATCGTTGGGGGAAACACCCTATTTACCCCTCTCAACTGTGAAAACCAACCATTTATTCCTACCCTTTGTTTCCTATCTTTTAAGCACTTAGTGACCCATGAGAGGACCTTCCCTCTTATCCCATGACAGCTTACTTTGTTTAAGAGCCTTTGGTGAGGGACCTTGTCAAAGTTTTTTGAAAGTTCAAGTACCCTATATCCACTGGATCACCCTGGTCCACGTTTTTGTTGACTCCCTTAAAGAATTCTAAAATACTGATGAAACATGATTTCCCTTTACAAAAGCAGCGTTGACTCTTTCCCAATATATCATTTTCATCTATGTGTCTGATAATTTTGTTCTCATATATATTTTCAAACAAACAATTTGCCTGGTACTGAAGTTAGGCTTATTGACCTGTAATTAGCAGGATTGCCTCCAGACCCTTAATTAAAAATAGGTGTTATATTAGCTACCATCCAGTCATCTGGTAGAGAGGCTGATTTAAGCAATACCACAATTAGTAGTTCTGCAATTTAATGTTTGAGTTCCTTCAGAACTCTTAGGTTCTGGTGATTTATTACTGTTTAATTTATCAATCTGTTCAAAATCTTCCTCTCTTGACACCTCAATCTGGGACAGCTCCTCAGATCTACCACCAAAAAAGAATGTATTGGGTGTGCAGATCTCCCCCATATCCTCTGCAGTGAAGGCAGTGAAGACTGAGGCAAAGAATTCATTTAGCTTCTCCGCAATGGCCTTTCTTCCTTGAGTGCTCCTTCAGCACCGCGATCAGCCAGTGGCCCCACTGACTATTTGGCATGTTTCCTGCTTCTGATGTACTTTAAAAAAAATTTTGCTGTTAATTTTTGTGTCTTTAACTAGTTGCTCTTCAAATTCTTTCATGGCCTGCCTTTTTATACTTTTACTTGAATTAAGTTAAGCCTTACCAAATTAAATTAAACCTTATTGAATTAAGCATTTTAGGAGTTCATATTAAAAATGCAAATATTTATGTATTCTTGTGGGACTGTACATAACATCTCTAGGAGGCAGACATGACTAATGCAAAAGCTGGGAAGCAGTATGAGCTTCAAAGGGCTATTTTAGAACAATGGGACACAGAAGAAGGAACTTTTGGGATAAACAAATTTTAGTGAGATACCTAGAGAAATACCTGGGGGGCGGGAATACAAATTCCCCACTTCTGGGCCCAACCTATTAAAGCTACATCTTGAGGAAAACGCATTGTCTGACGGATTACCTATTCACGGTTTTTAAAGATAAAAGACCCAAACTATATAAAAAAAAAAAAAAATCACAGATTAATTGGCATACTTGTTCTGAGCTAACAGCTACTGTGAACTTGTGACTGCACAAAAAAATCCTTGGTGCTGTTTCAAGGATAGTACATCTGCCAAAGCCCTTAGATAGAGTTTTGGTGATCTGGTAAGCTTATTAGCATGCCTGTAGATTTTTTTATTATTTTAAAATATTGTCTCGGTAATGCTTTTATCTTAAGAATAAGTGTGCTTACTTAGGAAAAGCTGTGTTGTAACTTAAATCTGTGGGTAATTATGCTGTTTACAGCCTCTGAGAAGAAAAGCAAAGCGGGCCTGCTGAGGCAGTCTGACTTGCTGGGGAATTCAGTGTAGGCAGGGAATTGCGTAGTCTGGAAAAATCCTGGTCATGAGGGAAGACACGTCTTCACCCAAGACAGGTGACAGCTGGGGAGCCGGAAGCCTGAGAGCATGTGCCCTTGTTGGACCACAGAGCAGGGGGGATACTGGTGCAGTTGCCCTGAACTGTGACAACAGTCACCTTAAAAGAAAAAAAGTTAGCCATTTCAGACACTACTTCTTGTCCCATCCTCCCCGAGTTCCAATGACTATTTCTTATTTTTAATCAAATAGTTTTCTCCCTCCTGGTGCTTCATGAAAGACCTACTCTAATATGATAGCCTGACTACTTTTGGACCAATCCTGCAAACACTTATACATATGTGTAACCTTATTCACAAGAGTAATCCCAAGATCAAGGGCTATCTTGGTTATGGGGGGGGGGGGGGGGAGACTTTACGCCAAGTGCTGTCAAATACACAAACTAAAGAAAAGAGAACCTTCTTCCTCTATTTTGGCTACAGTAATTTTAGGTGTTAGTACATTTTGAAACAGAAACTTGAGTTCGGTAACCTTTAATATTCAGGAATCATCTGTCGATGTGGGGCAAGAGTGCTGGAACAAGTTTTATAGTGGAGGGGTGCTGAAAGCAGAAAGCATTATTTTGTTATTACCACTGCCGCACCCCGATGTGGGCTGCACTATAAATAAGATGTGAACTATCTAAACTGTTTAATATCTTTATCTCTACATTAACAAAGTCACAAGATGTGGTGTCATAATACCATTGTTTCATTGATATCAAAGAGTATTGTTACTGCTGACAATCTCCCTGCATTACAAAATTACCAATATTTTGCAGGCCTACAAAGAGATGAGTGTCAAAACATCCAATTTTATAGATAAAAAGTTACCTTTGTTTGTTCACTATCAGGGTCTTCCAGCCAGCAATATGGGTCGCATATTTTACACCCATGGTAATCATGTACCTGAATTTAAGAGAGAGACATTTCTTTAACAAACACAAAAGCAAACTTTGTTTTGTTTTGAAATTAGCAAATGATCCACATCAAGATGAAGGCTCTGTGGAACAACAGAGCTGGGAAGTAAGAAGCACCACTCAAGTAAACACCCCAGTAATTCCTGGCTCCAAAATGAGCAAGCCAATATTCTATGGCCAGGAGAATGGTGGCCAAGTGAGTGCAGTCACAGTGAAAGAAAAAGTCAGATTATCAGGAGTTATACTCACTGCTAGAAGGTACATATAAATCCTATACTCTTTTCATATGGGAAACCAAACCATAATTTATCATCCTCTTCATTGTCTTGCTCAGCAATCTGAAGATACAATTAAGACGGCCACAAGACCAGTGTTCAACTGGAATTGTGACTCTTAATTACTGAGTGACTGTAAAGGTTACTAGTGAAATGAACGTTTCCAATTATTTAAGAGTAAGTATGTTTGACTGTAGTTGTTCTATCAGTATTAATGACGCCAAGGAAATTTATTTAAGTAGTGGTTTGTCTACATGAACATGACAAGTTACTGCATGGCAAGCCAGGGTGTGAATCTAGTTCAGACATTTCAAGTTTTATAATTCACTCAGCTTTAAAAGTAGGAAGTCAAGCTGATCTTTTTGCCAGTATCAACTAAGGCTCCAATTCTGCAAACACTTCTTCTCATGAGTGACGTTAAACACATACCTAAGTATTACAGGATTAGGGCTTAAAGTACTGCCTTTTGTGGGACAGGAAGGGGGGAAAACACCAACCAGTTTTAATAGAACCTACATGGTTATTTTTAATGAACATCAGTTCCACCATTTGAACACAGAGGTGTTTAGTCTTAGAAATATATATATTCTGAATGTTGATGTACAGAAAGCAAAGTGAGAGTCTTACAGGTGCATCATCATATAAGAAGATAAACTTTCTAGTTTTCTGCATCTTTCATCATTTAGATTAAGGCCTTAATTTTCCAAGAGAGACTAGAGATTTTGGACGCCTCAATTTTTGGATGCTAAACTTGAGACCCCTCAAAAGGGCCTGATTTTTGGACACACTGAGCACCTGCACTATAGGAGTCAGGCCATTTTAAGAAGTCTCAAGTTGGTGATCCAAAAACCTGCAATACTCTAGTCACTTTTGGAAAATTTAAAATCTATGTTTTTTCTACATAAATTATACATATACATTTTTTAAAAGTTGCCATAAATTTAAGATTTAGTTTAGCTTTTATTTCTTATACCCAAACAATGACATTACTCTTTGGGGAAAATGCCACAAGTGATTCCTTTCTTTATTTGTCCTATGATTATACTAACACAAGGATCAGCAACCTTTAGCATGCGGCCCAGTTTGTTTACCTGCCGCGTCCACAGGTTCGGTATATCCCTCGGCCCGCTCCGCTTCCCGCTGCCCCCATTGGCCTGGGACGGCGAACCGCGGCCAGTGGGAGCCACGATCGACTGAACCTGTGGACGCGGTAGGTAAACAAACCGGCCCGGCCCGCCAGGGTGCTTACCAAAGGCTGCCGATCCCTGTACGAACACAACACTGTTACCCTCTGTACTCCTGGGAGAATTCTGCACCAAAAAAATTAAAAATTCTGTGCACATTTTTTTTAAATTCCATAAAATTCTGCATATTTTATTTATTGAAATAACTAGGGCTGTTGATTAATCAGTTTACTCACGCGATTAACTCCAAAAAATTAATTGTGATTAATCGCACTGTTAAACAACAAAATACCAATTGAAATTTATTAAATATTTTGGATGTTTTTTCTACATTTTCAAATATATTGATTTCTATTACAACACAATAGTATTTTTCAGTTCACCTCATACAAGTACTATAGTGCAATCTCTATTGTGAAAGTGTAACTTACAAATGCTGATTTTTTTTGGTTATGTAACTGCACTAAAAAACAAAAACGTGTAAAACTTTAGAGCCTACAAGTCCCCTCAGTCATACTTTTTATTCTGTCAATTGCTAAGACAAACAAGTTTGTTTACATTGACAGGAAATACTGCTGCCTGCTTCTTATTTACAATGTCACCTGAAAGCGAGAACAGGCATTCGCATGGCACTTTGTAGTCAGTGTTGCAAGGTATTTACATGCCAGATATGCTAAACATTCGTATGGCCCTTCATGCTTCAGCCACCATTCCAGAGGACATGCTTCTATGCTAATGATGCTCGTTAAAAAAAAAAATGCATTAATTAGATTTGTGACTGAACTCCTTGGGGGAAAATTGTATGTCTCCGGCTCCATGGTTTTACCCGCATTCTGCCATACAGTGCATGTTATAGCTGTCTCGGATGATGACCCAGCACATGTTCATTTTAAGAACACTTTCACTGCAGATTTTACAAAACGCAAAGAAGGTACCAATGTGAGATTTCTAAAAAATAGCTACAGCACTGGACTCAAGGTTTAGGAATCTGAAGCGCTGTCCAAAATCTGAGCGGGACAAGGTGTGGAGAATACTTTCAGAAGTCTTAAAAGAGCAACACTCAGATGCAGAAACTACAGAACCCGAAGCACCAAAAAAGAAAATCAACCCTCTGCTGGTGGTATCTGACTCAGGCTATGTCTATACTACCGCAGCAAGTCGACCTACGCTACACAACTCCAGCTACGTGAATAACGTAGCTGGAGTCAACATACCTTAGGTCGAGTTACCGCAGGGTCTACACTGCGGGAGGGGAGGGTCAACTTGAGAAACTCTCCCGTCGACTTACCTTACTCTTCTCATTGGGGGGATAGAGTACAGGGGTCGACTGGAGAGTGACCTGCTGTCAATTTGGTGGGCCTTCATTAGACACACTAAATTGACCGCCGGTGGATCGATCTCAGAGCGTCGATCCCGGCTGTAATGTAGACATAGCCTCTGATGAAGAAAATGAACATGCGTCGGTCTGTACTGCTTTGGATTGTTATCGAGCAGAAACTGTCATCAGCATGGACGCATGTCCTCTGGAACGATGGTTGAAGATGAAGGGACATATGAAGCATTAGCACATCTGGCACATAAATATCTTGCGACACCGGCTGCAATGGTGCCATGCGAATGCCTGTTCTCACTTTCAGGTGACATTGTAAACAAGAAGAGGGTAGCATTATCTCCTGCAAATTGTAACCAAACTTGTTTGTCTGAGTGACTGGCTGAAGTAAGACTGAATGGACTTGTAGGCTCTAAAGTTTTACAATGTTTAATTTTTGAATGCAGTTATTTTTTGTACATAATTCTACATTTGTAAGTTCAACTTTCATGACAAAGAGATTGCACTACAGTACTTGTATGAGGTGAATTGAAAAATACTATTTATTTGGTTTTTTACAGTGTAAATATTTGTAATCAAAAATAAAGAGAAAGTGAGCAAGGTACACTTTGTATTTGTAATTGAAATCAATATATTTGAAAATGTAGAAAACATCCAAAAATATTTAAATAAATGGTATTCTATTATTGTTTAATAGCAAGATTAATTGCGATTACATTTTTTTAATCGCTTGACAGCCCTACAAATAACACAATATAATCACACTCCTGTCAGCCCCAGCAGCACAGGGGAACATTCATCTGGACAATTCTGCATTGCGCAGTGGTGCAGAATTCCAGTAGGAGTACCTCTTTAGTTCTATAAAACTAAAACTAAACATAAGCACCATTTACTGGACAAAGATTATACTTTTATTTATCAAGGGTGTGAAATTCAAAGCATTACTGCCTGCTTAGCTGGAAAAAAAAAGGTGAGGGTTGTGAGAAAACATTTTCAAATTTGGGATGAAGCTCACAGTTCAGAACTGTTAAGTACACATGTTGCTGACAAGATTTGCCTTTCACTGACACCTGTGCTACAAACTGCACCACAACATACAATACAGTGATTAGCAACAAAAATAATAAGCACAATGTTATAACATCATGCTAACAAACTTTCCTGAAAGAAAACAAAAACAAAGGAAAGACCCTTGTCCAGCTGGCTCAGTCTAACTAGCATGTCAGGCAGGTCACTTAGCCTCTCACTGAAGGGAGAGCCTCAAAATCTACATCTGTAAAATGGGGCTGCTAATACCCTCCTAACTGATATGGTGGGGAGGGGACATTCCGGTTTACAAATCATTTGGGGCTCCCCAGCTGGAAGGCCCTACCGGAGCGGCCGAAAACACAGCGCACTGCCCCTCCACCTAACCCCAAGGGAATGCCATTTCCTCGGCCTGTGCCCCGCTCCCCTCTGTGGGCAACAGCAGCAGAGACAGTCCCAGCCCTACCTTGCCAGTTCCCAGCACGCCCGGCAGGCGCAGAGCCGGGGCCGGCCGGGAGAAGGGCCCCACGTGCCGGGCAGGGGCTGGGCAGCTGCTCGGGAGCAACCCCGGGGGGTGCCACCCGCCCACTGCAGACAAAGGCGGCGGGGAGCGGGAGGAAAGGCGGCGGGGTCAGGGCTGTACTCACCGCAGCCTCGTCGCGATAGGCCTCCGGGTACTGGGAGCTCTGCATGGTGCGCGGGCAGCGAGAGGGGCTAGCTCGGCGCTGGCGCTGCAGACGGAAGCAGGCGTGGAGCCGCGCTCAGCTGGAGCCGGCAGCAAGCCCCTCCCACCTGACAAGAAGAGGCTGCGCTGGCACCGCTGCCCGCAGCCAAGAGGGCTGAGTGTGCCGGGGAGCCGGCAGCGCAGCGAGCACAGCGCCCTCTGCAGGGAAGAGGCTGCAGCGGTCCCCGGCCGCCGCGGCTCGCTAGAGGGGCTGCGGGGACATTGCCTGCTTGGTGGCGCTGTAGCATCCTGGTGCAGGGCTCCGCCCGCTGTGCACCGAGTGAGGCCGGAGGCGGGGGATGTGCGCCCACCACAGAGAGCGGGAAGCGAGAACCCTGGTGGCCAAGTCCTGCCCAGCTCCCCTGATTGCCAGCCGGGAGCAGCCCCGCCCCTGTACATAGCAGAAGATGCTGGGAGGGGAGGACGAAAACACTGACCACTTCTTTCCCTTCCAGCATGTCGCGGGGGGTGGAGCTGCACCTGCACCAAGCACCTGAGGGCTTGTCTCCACATGAGTTGTTCCGGAATAGCTCCCAAGTGTGGACACCAAACCCGGAATAACTGTGTGGTTCCTCCCCCCCGCCCAAAAAAAATTAGTTTGAGCCATTTGGAAGTGAATATAACTAAACCAGAACAAGGCACTGGTATTCCAGAATAGGAGAAAGAACAGGAGTACTTGTGGCACCTTAGAGACTCCTGTTCTTTTTGCTGATACAGACTAACACGGCTGCTACTCTGAAACCAGAATAGGAGAGTCCATTTATGCAGTAGCAGATTTACCATGGAGCCACTGGCGCCATGGAGCCGGGCCCACACTCCAGGGGGGTCCCGACCAGGCCCACTCTTCTCTGCCCCCCGCTCTCTCCTGCGGGGGGCCGAAGCTTGGTGCTCCTGGCAGTGAGGCTCCTGCTGCAGTAGGGCAGCCAAGCTCCCCCTCATCTCACAGCTTGCTCCCTTCCCACCCTCCCCCTCCCTGCCGCGATCAGCTGTTTGCCCGCAGGAGGGGTGGGGACTTTGCGGGGGAGGGGAGGAACCAGCATACCTACTCTGACTGCAGAGCTGCACAGCCAGGCTGAAAAAAGAAGGTGCTGCTCAGCTCCCCGGACTTTGCAGCTGGACACCACCTTCTGGGTCCTAGTGCTGGTTGAGCTCCCTTCTGTATGCTGGGAGCCATCCTTCATTTTATCAGAGGGGTAGCCGTGTTAGTCTGGATCTGTAAAAGCAGCAAAGAATCCTGTGGCACCTTATAGACTAACAGAGGGTTGATCCTTCATTTTGTGCAACAGTGAGTGCCCATGGTGGGGCAGGCAGGGCAGGGAGACAGAGGCAGTGGGGAAGGAAGGGGGTGGGATGGAGTGGTGGGGAAGGGGCATGGGATGGGGAAGAAAAGGGGATAGGGCAGGGATCGGCAACCTTCGGCATACGGCTCCAGGCAGATGGGGGGCTACAGGACAAGGGATGTGCTGGCCGCGGCTTCTCGCAGCCCCCATTGGCCTGGAGCGGCAAACCACTGCCAGTGGGAGCCGCAATCGGCCGAACCTGTGGACGCGGCAAGTAAACAAACCGGCCCGGCCCACCAGGGGGCTTACCCTGGTGGGCCACATGCTGAAGGTTACCGATCCCTGGGATAGGGGAAACGGGGGCCCAGCATGCGAATCCCCTTGGCAGCAGCTGGGGCTCCCCTGTTAGGCCCATCAAACCCTCACCCTGACAAGCCCCACCTCCCCTGCATCTGTACCACCCCGATGAGCCCCCCCAGACACCCTCCCCACTGAGCCCCAACCACCTACACCCCCACCCAAATGAACCCTGTAGATAAATCTCTGTATTAAGCATCTTCACATAACTTTTATATGACTTTGTATTCTGCCTCTTCATATAACCCTGTATTAAGCTATTTCATACAACTTTGTATCAAGTCCTTTGATATAGGAACTTTGTATCAGATCCCTATGTAGAAAAACTTATAGAAAACTTCGTGTTAAAACTTCGTGTTAAACTTGGTATAATGTTATAGCCCCTAAGGATAGTTAAAGTAGAAGAAAAATGTCTTTTTGCTAGTAGAATAAGATTCCCCCTCCTCACACTCCCTTAATCAATTGGCATGTTGAATGAATGAGGTGTGAATGAGCCAGGCGTGGAACGCAAGCACCTCCAGACAGCTAGTTGGAGAGGGGATGGAAGCCAGACCCAAGGACAATCAAACTTGTCAAGTGGGCTCACTAAAGAAGAGCAGACATATTGACGGCCTCGGAGAGGGGGGGGGGGGGGTTAGAATCAAGCCCCTTCTTTTGGAAACACCCTCTTTGAACAGTATTGGGACAACACCCAGAAGGAAGCAGCACAAAGGACCAAAGGACACAGATTTTGAATCTTGTATAGATTTGCATGAGAGGGAAGCAGCTATAAATGTGAGGTGTCTTGCAGAGGACCCTGGGTCTTGTCAACATCGGAGCATTGATTCAGATTGGCAGAAGCCCAGCTCCACCCCTCCCCTATCTAACTCACCTGGCCAGTNAAATGTGAGGTGTCTTGCAGAGGACCCTGGGTCTTGTCAACATCGGAGCATTGATCCAGATTGGCAGAAGCCCAGCTCCACCCCTCCCCTATCTAACTCACCTGGCCAGCGAAGTAAAGGGGAGCAACTAGTTGGTAACAACAACAAGACGGAGTGTGTTTGTGAATGTGAGTGCATGAGTGTAATATAGATCATATGCATATGATACAGTTTTGATTGATGCATGTATTACCAATGAATGTGGCTGTGACGGGTTGGATCACAGAAACCCCCTTGGGAGCTGCCAACTGATGTGCAAAGGCTACGTCTGTTCCTGTTTTCCCTGCCAGCTCAGTGGCTTCAGCTCCCTGTCTTGGTGAAGCCAGACACACCCGTCTGCTCCAGCACAGACTCAGGGTCTGAATACCTGTCCCAAAGCTGCAGGTTTACCTGAAAACAGCTCACAGAAGTGTGCTTGCCTTTAGCACTCAGATGCCCAATTGCCAATGGGGTCTAAACCCAAATAAATCCGTTTTACCCTGTATAAAGCTTATACAGGGTAAACTCATAAATTTTTTGCCCTCTATAACACTGATAGAGAGATATGCACAGCTGTTTGCTCCCCCAGGTATTAATACATACTCTGAGTTAATTAATAAGTAGAAAGTGATTTTATTAAATACAGAAAGTAGGATTTAAGTGATTCCAAGTAGTAACAGACAGAACAAAGTAAGTTACCCAGCAAAATAAAATAAAATGCGCAAATCTATGTCTAAT